>SMMG02000038.1:0-80028 GCA_005393395.2 Gossypium australe
TTCAGGCATCCCATACCGACATATGATCTCCTTTTTTAAGAACTTGCTGACCTGATTTCGTGACATGCGTATGAAGTAGCCTCTACCCATTTGGTGAAGTAGTCAATCCCACAAAGATAAATCGGTGCCCGTTCGCAGCTTTTGGTGAGATCGGCCCAATGACGTCCATCCCCCATATAGAAAGGGCCAAGGGGATGTCATGACGTGTAGGGGGTGAGGCACGTGAATTTTATCCCGTAGATTTGACATTTGTGGCATCTCTTGGCATAGCTGATAATCTCCCTCCATAGTTGACCAATAATACCCGAAACCTCATGATTTGTCTGGCCATCGTAAATCCATTAGCAGAGTCCCCACAGACACCTCGTGGACTTCTTCGAGAATCTTCTTGGCTTCAACTGCATCCACGCATCTCAGCAGTACTTGATCTTCCTTCTCTTGTATAGGATTTCTCCATCCAGGACATAATCATTGGCCAATCTTCTCAACGTTCTCTCATTCTCGTCGCTTGTCGGGGTATTCACATCCTTCACGTATCGTAATACATCGTGGTACCATGGGTGACTATCTCTTTCTTCTCTTCTGTCGATGTTGCAGCAATGTGCCGGAGCCTCGTAAATGCTCATTTGGATAGGCTTCACTTCTTCTGCTTTGTTTACTTTGATCATAGAAGCCAAGGTAGCTAAAGCGTCGGCCATTGGTTTTCTTCTCGTGGGAGGTAACAGAAAGTGACGTTGTCAAACTCTTAATTAATTCCAAAACCAGCCTTCGATAGCTGATCAATTTGGGGTCTCTTGTCTCCCATTCACCTCTCAGTTGATAGATTACTAGCGCGGAATCGCCGTATACCTCCATCCAATTTCCAATTCCGTTCAATGGCTGCACGGATTCCCAGGATGCACGCTTCGTATTCGGCCATGTTTTTGTGCAATCAAAATCCAACTTGCTAGTAAGAGGATAGTGATCTCCGTCGGGGGACACCAGGACTGCCCCAATTCCATTCCCCATCGCATTTGAAGCTCCGTCGAAGTTTAGCTTCCACGGGTGCCCTTTCTTTTGGACCTCTTCTTCAGTGGTCGCCACATACATTAATTCTTCATTTGGGAAATCGAAGTCCAATGGCTCGTAATCTTCTAAGCTCTGCTGGCTAGAAATCTGCTATTGCACTCCCTTTTATGGCCTTCTGATTTACGTAGATTATGTCGAATTCTGAAAGCAGGAATTTGCCATCGGGCCATTCTTCCATTCAGTGCAGTTGACTCCATCATGAACTTGAGAGGATCCAATTTGGAGATAAGCCAGGTGGTGTGATATAGCATGTATTGTCTCAATCTCCGGGTCGTCCAAACCAGAGCGCAACCTAACTTCTCGATCGGCGAATATCTTGTCTCGCATTCTGTAAACTTTTTACTGAGATAGTATATTGCTCTTTCCTTTCTCCTGACTCATCATGTTGGCCTAGCACACATCCCATGGAGTTCTCGCATACTGACAAATACAATATCAGTGGCTTATTCGGGCATGGCGATACCAGTACTGGGGCTTTAGACAAGTAATGCTTGACCTTATCAAACGCTTTCTGGCACTCTCATTCCATACACCTGAGTCGTGCTTCCTAAGGAGGCGAAATATGGGGTCGCACTTCTCCGTTAGTTGTGCAATAAACCGGGCGATATAGTTTAATCTTCCTAAGAAACTTCGAACCTCCTTTTGGGTACGTGGTGGAGGCAACTCTTGGATAGCTCTCACCTTATCAGGATCAACTTCAATTCCCTTTTTGCTAACTACATCCCAACAATTTTCCGGATCTAGCCCCAAAGGTACATTTTGTTGGATTGAGTTTCAGCTGGAATTTTCTCAATCTTAGGAATAGTTTCCTCAAGACTTGCACGTTCTCTCAGTTCTGGACTTCGCAATCATGTCATCTACATAAACTTCGATCTCCTTGTGCATCATGTCGTGGAAGAGAGTCACCATGGCCCTTTGATATGTTGCCCCTGCATTCTTTAGTCCGAAAGGCATCACTTATAACAGAATCCCCCACATGGTGATGAACGTGGTTTTTCTTCATATCTTCGGGGTGCATTTTAATCTGGTTATATCCAGAGAAACCATCCATGAAAGAGAAAAGAGAGTATCCGGCTGTGTTATCCACTAATGTATCAATGTGGGGTAGTGGAAAGTTATCTTTAGGACTGGCCTTGTTCAAATCCCTGTAATCCACGCACATTCGCACTTTTCCATCTTTCTTAGGGACGGCACTATGTTTGCTACCCATTCTGAGTATTTAACCATTTGAAGAAACCGGCATCGAAACTGTTTTCTGACCTCCTCTTTTACTTTTAATAAAACATCTGGCCTCATTCTTCGAAGTTTCTGCTGGACGGGTTTACATTCTTCCTTGATGGGGAGTCGATGCACACCACTATGTCTGTGTTTAACCCAGGCATATCTTGATATGACCAAGCAAAGACGTCCCTGAATTCTTTGAGTAATTCGATGAGGTCTTGCTTCGTTTTTGCGGCTATACTAGTCCCAATTTTCAACTCTTTTCCTTCTCCTAGGTTCACCATTTCTATTGTCTCTTCGTGGGGTAGGATTTGTTCTTCGCCTTGCTCTACCATCCTTAAAAATCAGGAGACATGTCACGATCTTGGTCATCTCGAAGTCTTGAGAATCCTCCATGTCCGTATCTTGTTCAAAAGGGGACCTTGAGTTGATAGCAGTGTCGCTCACGTCATTGATATCTGGGGACCTGTCAAGAGGGCAAAGAAAGGCGCAGAAGCAACAATCTAAGAATGGATGTTTATGTGTATGACTATGAATGGAGAGTAAAAGAAAATTTGCTCGAATATGCATTTTATTAAATAAAGACGCTTGGGCATATGCCTATTCAACAAAGAGTCTCTCATTGCCCCTAGGCTAGAGCAACAAGCGTGTTTCGAACATTACTCTGAATTACTCCTAAAAGTTACAGGAATTTCTTCTATTGTCCAATTGTCCAAAACACTTCCAGGAGCATAAGGGCGAATTCCCGATAAAGCTCTTCCCTCGGCCCTTTCCACACGACGTTGATGGTTAAGCTCCCCAACATTTCTTCTTTTCTTTCTTGCTGCCATGCCTCGGTCAGGGTACAAGATTCCCCCGGAGACAATGTTTTGGACAGAGGAGGGAAAGTCATTGGCTCCCACTTGATCTCTTCCTCATTCAGGCGTGCCTTTCTTCTCTCTCTTTTCTCTTCTTCTCTCTTCTTTTGTTCGCATCTGGCTTGAACCTAAGCCGAAGCGGTCTCGTTTTCTCTTTGCGTTGGCACCTCAGTCTTTCCTTGCAGGTTTCTCCCGAGTCCTCTCCCGGGCAAAGCTCCCTTCCCAATTGTCATTTGAAGGCTCATCATCGTCGACTTGGATATTTTAGGCATAAGGATCTTGCTGCCTTCGGCCACGAAGGTTGCGTTAATAAACTCTAATGATCGAAAAGAACACTCTATTGCCTTTTCATCCACCTCAATGTACGGAGCGTCACTAGTGACGGATGCTATGATCTCTTCTTCAGCGTTGATCGTGACCAATCTACCCTCCGTTACCAATTTCAACTTCTGGTGCAGTGACGACGGTACTGCCCCCGCCGAATGGATCCAAGGTCTCCCGAGTAAACAGTTGTAGGAAGGTTTGATATCCATCACCAAGAAGTCTACCTCATATGCATTTGGGCCAATTTGAAGCGGTATATCGATTCTCCCATGACCTTTCTCTCCGTTCCATCAAATGCCCTTACGACATTATGGCACGCCTTCATATGGGAGCTGTCTATAGGTAACCTATTCAGTGTGGATAGAGGCAATACATTTAGGGCTGACCCGTTATCGACTAGCACCCCCGGCAACGTGTACCCTTTGCAGCGCGCGGTGATGTGTAGGGCTTTTGTAGATCCCATGCCTCCCGAAGGTATTTCGTCATCATTGAAGAAAATGAAGTTGTCTGCGCTTATATTACCGACGAGACGGTCTAACTTATTGACAGATATATCCCCCGTGACATATGTTTCATTTAGTACTTTCATCAACGCATTTCGATGGCTTCTGAGCTCATGAGCAAAGTCAGTACGATATGCGAGCGGGCTGTTTGTGCAGCTGTTCCACAACACTATATTCGCTATGCTTAAGGAATTTTAAAAACTCCCTGGCGTCGCTCTCTGTCACTGGCACGTTGACGAACTTCGGATTCGATGGTTTCTTCTTCCCTTCGCTCAGTTGCCACCGCTTCCCTTTGGTTGCTGCCGTACTCGTGTTTGGGGTGTAACGTCTCCCACTACGTGTAAAGAAACCTCCATCTCGATCTTCTTCTGTAGCATTGACCGGATTCTCTCTTCCAGGGATTTCTACCCCACAATCGTAGCTCCAAGGTACCTTTTATTGTCTTTGTAAGGGGTAGCCATGGGTTTTTGAATTATGACCTTCGGTGTGATCGATATTTCAGTCTCCCCCATCTTTGGCCGTGATATAACTACTGCAGGGTAGTTGCCCCCATAGACTTTCCTAGACGTCCCTTCCTTCGGTCGGCCTCTCTCTTTGGCGTGATTTCGACCGCTCTAGGTCGTGTTATAACCACTGCAGGGTAGTTGCCCCCATAGACTTTCCTAGACGTCCCTTCCTTCGGTATGTCGGCCTCTCTCTTTGGCGTGATCTCGACCGCTCTAGGTCGTGATATAACCACTGCAGGATGATTGCCCCCGTAGATCCTTCTAGCCGGGCCTTCTTCTGACGCGTGAACTTCTCCTTCTTCAGATCTCCGATCTCTCATAGAATTCTATCTCTTTGTTGTCCATGAGACCTTGAATGAGAGTCCTGAACACGAGGCATTCTTGAATATCATGGCCCGTCTTGGCGTGAAACTCGCAATAATTCTCCGCTCTTTCAATCTCTCCCCCCGGCTGTTGGGTGATTAAGCCTCGGCTTATCATTTGCCCCCAAACCCATCTTAGCGGGGTTTTTATTTCATCGACGTTCGTTTTACTTTCTTCCCTGCCTTCTCCCCCAACATGTTCACACCGTTATTAGCATGGTTGGGTAAGGGGTGCTCTGTGTCGTTGACTTTCACCACCCCATTTGAATAAGTTTCTCAACCAGCTTCTTGAATGCGAGACAATTTCAATTGAATGTCCGACAACCCCAGCGTGGTATTCACATTGCGCATTCGCATCGTACCATTTAGGGTACGGGGGTTGTATGGGCTGTAGGTAATGGGGGGCAACAACATGCGTGTCATATAGTTTTTGGTACAGCTGCCCATAAGTCATGTAGATCGGAGTGAATTGGAGCTTCTCTACATTCGGCTTGCACTAGGTTCTGGTCTATGCAGCCTTGGACGATCAGTGATTACAGTTTTGGGTTGATTCAGGGTGCCTGCTTTGTCATGGGCATTCACGTTATTTATGTCACCCTCTCTTTTCTTCAGAGTCGTTTTTCTGGGGCCTTCCCCTGTTTCTATTTTGCCGCATCTGACTGCATATCTATCCTTCCCCCACATCTCACAATTTCTGAAAAATCGGTCATAGAACTTCCCAACATGTGGTTGATGAAAGGGGCCTTCAAGGTATGAATGAAGAGTGTGGCCGCTTCTTCTTCCAAAAGAGGTGGTTGGACCTGTGTGGCTACCTCTCTCCACCGTTGCGCGTACTGCCTGAAGTTTTCGCTCGGTCTCTTCTCCATTGTTTGGAGAGTGACTCTGTCGGGAGCTATGTCCGCTATGTGGCCATAATGTTTCATGAAGGCTTGAACTAAGTCCCTCCATGTTTTGATTTGGGTGCTACTGAGTTGATCGTACCATTTAGCCGCTGACCCAACCAGGCTGTCCTGAAAGCAGTGTAAATAATTTCTCATTATCGGCATATCCCGCCATTCGTCGACCGAACATCTTCAGGTGTGCCCCCGGGCAGCTGGTCCCGTTGTACTTTTCAAAATCCGGAGTTTTAAACTTTGGTGGAAGCACTAAGTTTGGGACCAGGCTTAGTTCTTTGATATCGACCCCGTAACGAGTTTTAGACTTCTCTATTGCTTGGACTCTTTCCTCTAGCCACTTGTAGCGATCTTCCATTTGCGTTAAGGGTTCAGCTTTCATTTTTTCCTTATCTATTTCGTCAAAATCCGGTACCATAAGATTAGTGAAACCGTCTCCTGGGTTGGACCCTGAGCCTATTTGGAAATTCACGGGAGTCCCAATGTTGATTTGGCCTTGTTGAGGCCTAATAGTGACAGGTGGCCTCCGGGGATGTTCCTCGTGTTGCGAAGGCACTTGTGGTAACATAGATTCTGAAGGATCATCTTCATTCTCCCCTCCAGTGATGGCCATGGGGCTTTTCCCTTTCCCCAAGAACTTGTTCAATAGTTCAGACATTTGAGATATCTGAGCCTTCATCCCTCTGGGATTCCTCCATTTCTTGTTGGATTTTGGTTAAGTGCTTTTGCATCTGTGTTTCCATTTGGTCACTCATCTCTTTTTGGAGTTTTTCCAGTTTCTGATCCATTTTCTTTATCTTAATGCGGGTGCCGTATGGATGTTCAGCTTCCAGGCTTCCTTTTTCTCTTTCTTCTGTATAATTTCGGCTAGTCAGATTCTCTCAATGCTTATGATGTGATGGGACGCGACGCGATGCGAGTGTATGAAATGCAAATTTATGAAATGCAAATTTATGAAATGCAAAATTTATGAAATGCAAGAAGACAGGAAGGTGTTGATTCGATTCAGTTTTATTAGATCAACTTCACTGGAAAACAAAGTTCTTTACATAGAGTGGACAATTTATGCGTACGACTTTGCCTTATCACCTAGATCCTTAACTTCTCTAAGAAACCCCGCTAGACTTTGGCCCCGATCTGACCTGACTCGTACATTAGACCCAACACGTCAGCTTGAACTGCCAGAGTTTGCAACTGGGAAGCCACTTTTCGTATTTGAACCACAGCCTCACCCATCATATAATCCCTATTTCTGATTTGTTCCTGAGAATGGTGGAGTTGATTCTTCCAATGTTCATTGAGGAACTCGACCTGATGTTCGCCATTTTGTAACGCGTTTCAAGTTCTTCTATCTTTCTTTTAACTCGTTGACCTTGCTTTGGCTGGCTCTTAATTCGCTCACCGAGTTACGATTTTGATACAGGAGCAGTGATCTTTCTAGTTCCGTAGCTCGGATCTGTAGCTGTTTTTCTCACTTTGACTTTTCGACAGGCTCTTCTTCAAAACATCTTCACGTGCTCTAGCATTTTGGCATTTCCTTTCCCATTGGTCAGCCTTAGTCTTTTCTTCTCGAATCTCTTGCCGCCACTGTTCTGACGTCTTACCCAAACCTGCGGTCCTGATTGACGCACGTAGTTTCTTGTAATCTGTTTTTAAGCTCTCCAGATCTTCTTCAGCCTTGCTTTTTCCTTCCTCAACTTTTCAGCTTCTAATTTGTAGATGTCGATGTCTAACCCTAAGTGCATCTTTTCCTCCTCTAGCCGCTCTATCTTCCTTCCTAATTCTCGACTCTTGGTCTCAAATCCCCTTTGATGATCTCTAACTCAGATGGGACAACTCGTAGATGCTCTTCTATGGGTAAAGTATCATCTTGGCTTGGCATTGGGATATTGTCATTGATCCTTGCATTCCTCCACTCATCATATTCGGGGGTTGTCATCCTCCCTACAGCGAGTCCCCTCATTCGTCGGGTTTGGATCCACGCAGCCGTTATTTCGCGAATCTTCTTCTTATAGCCGTCATCTTTGTATGAAAACTCACTCTGGGCTAGCCCGTGCGTTGCGGGTATGAACTGTCTTGACTGATACTGCCTTGCTACGAGTAGTGGTGCGTATCCCACAGCTCCCCATATCCCGAGTAAAGGAACCCAGTCAAAACTCTCCACACCGATACAAAATCTCGTCGGGGATCATCCACGGAGCTTTCCATTCTACGTCATCTACTTGTAAATTTTGGAGTATTGCTATCCATTTTTCTTCAGACAGGTCGTCCCGTCTTAGCGTAGTTGATAATTCCCCCAAAGGAGAGTAGTTCTTGGAGAAGACTTTACACGAAACCTTTTCCACCTTCCAAAAGTGACTATGAAACCATGATAGTAGAAGTTGCGCGCACCCTACGAATCTTCCTTCACCTATTCTTCGGCTAGCGTTCAGTGATCGAAATGTTTCGGCTAAGATTACGGGGACAGGTGTGACTCCTTTATCCAGTTTGTCAAATAGATCTGAGACGGCCTCCTCCACATATCCTAAAGCCTTGGGAAAGACAACCAAACCGTAAATGCCTAAGGCAAAAATGTCAATCTTCTTTTTTGTATCGGAATGTACTAGGATTAAATCCCTTAAATGCGCCCAAGGGATACATTTACAATCCCCCTTTTGCTTGATTCGAGCCGTAATCCATTGCTCACTCATCCCTGTGATGTTCATTAGCTTTTTCGTGAATGTTGGTACATTAACAGCTCTTGAATAAGCCTTGCCCGTTTGAACACCTGGGCACCGAAGTAAGGCTGTGTATTCTTCAATAGTGGGCACCATGTCTACTTTCCCGAAAGTGAAGCAACTATAAGCGGGGTTCCAAAATTGAGTAATAGCCCGAAATAGTCGCTCATCCACCCTGACGTCAAGCAAATAGGGTAGGTCGCCATAACTACCGTAACATAGCTGTTTCACGTCATTATCCCATGAATCCCATATCTCCTTCAGCTCTTGCAGGCTATTCTGAGTCACGCTGATACGGGCGAAGTCCCACAGTTCTGACTCGTATCCCACACTCAGGCTATCTCCTTTCTCGCGTTGTACCCCTTCGGACCATGCTCGAACGGCCGCATTATCCTCCACTCTATCAAGAAATCCCTTTTCCATGCTGAGTTCTCCTACCTAGGAACCGAATACAAATCAACACCTTTTTATGATGAAATGCCATGTGATTATGACAAAATGCCATGAGTTAGTACTATGTATGAAAACTTCAAAACAAGCAAGAAACAAATCACTCTTATTCAGGTGACCGCCAAGGTCTGACGTGGTCCTAACTGGGAGTGGTTCTTTAAGGCTCATTACATGGGGTTCGGTTCTAAAGAAAGGTACCCGAACCAGCAGATTCCTCGATCCTCACCCATTATAGGCTCATACAGAACGAGTTCGGTTCAGGGGAATACATTTCCCTATGGCTGCACGGAGATGAAAATCTCACGAAGACATAGGTACAGATGTATCCCGAAAGCGATCCACTATCTTGCACGGAGGTGAAAACCTCACGAAAGAGTAGCTTCTCACTCCCACTTAAGGGTGTGACCGCAATGGTCATGCAATGTAATGTGCACAAGAAAGCAGGAACCACATGCTGTGACACAACCAAAGGCAACAAAAGGATAGTAATTTTCAAAACAAATTTTCAAACTTTCGACAAAGGACGTAACATAATCAATTTACGGCCTGACTCTCTTAGGTTTCCCCAGTGGAGTCGCCAAGCTGTCGAAACCATTTAGAAAACGGGAATCGAACTTGGGTTTAGAAAATAAAAACGGGAGTCGCCACCGATCTTTGCTTGGTGTGATCGGATCACCTTTGTTTTAATAAAACATTTGTGATTTACTAAAACAATGTTTTTGGTCTACGAAATTTGAGAAAACGGTTCGGGAGTCGGTTACGTGCGAGGAAGGGTTAGCACCCTCGTCACGCCCAAAATTGGTACCGATTTGATCAATTAATGTCCTCATGTCAAAAGTTGAGAAATCTAAAAGAATTTGAAAATCCGACCTCTTTTGGATATATTTGGGTTTTCTTAAATTGAATCGAGATTTTCTCATTTCGAAGAAATAAAATATCACATCCAATACTTTAGGACACGATAGTTTAAGTCTTCGATCTTAAGATTATCTCGTGATTTTTCCGGAAGTGCGAGTCAAGATTCTCTCGTTCCAAAGGAATCGAAGTATCACATCCAATACTTTAGGACATGGTAATCCAAATCCTCGATCTCGAGGTCATCCCGTATTTTCTCTTTTTAAAAGAAGTCAAGATTTTCTCGTTCCCTAAGGCTAAAATATCACATCCAATACTTTAGGACACGATGAGTTAAACCTTTGAATCCAAGATCACCTCAACATTTCGGATTTACGTGAAATGACGCCGATAAAAACAATTGAAACAGTTGTAAAAATTATATAACATATGGAAAAATAAAACGCAAAGTTCTAACAAAAACGATTGTCAAAATGCTAGAATTAATAACAACGAGGGTAATGGACATTATAATGTGGGTAATAATTATAATAATAATACTAATGATAATAATAATAATAATAATATATAATTAATATAAATGTAACAATGGTAATAGTGATTAGTGTTAGTAATAATAATAAAGTAATAATAAAATATGTACCATGTAATAATAATACTAATAATAATAATGATGATGATAACATGAAATATATACACAATAATAATATAAGTCTAATATTAATAATAATAATAATAATAATAATAATAATAACAATATATAATAAAACAAAATATATGTAAGATAAATATAAGTATAATAATAATAGTAATACACAGATATACAATATACTAATATAATTGTAGTAACAATGATGATAATGATGATGTAAAATTAATATAATATAATGGTATAATATAGTTATAATGATGATAATAATTATAGTAATATTAAAATATTAAAATTAATAACAAACGGTAGTTAGTATAAATGCAAAAGATAAGAAAAGGGCCAAATTGTAATCAAGATAGAATTAGAAGGATTAAAATTGTAATAAATTAAAGGGGAAAGGGGATTGGGGGCTAAGGTGTAACACGCGCGCAACTGAGAGGGACCGAAGTGGAAATAAACCGCGCAATCGGAAACGCAGCGTTCTGGTGAGGACCGAATTGAAATGGGCTTTAAAATTTTAGGACCAAAATAGCAATAAACGAAAGGCATAGCTGAAGGGACTAAATCGAATCCTTGCGAAACAAGAGGGGACTGACGCAATAAATAACCCCTCTAGACTAAACACGCGGATCCCCGGGTCGCGAACCGGGTCGCGCGCGGATCCCACCCTCTTAATACGGCGTCGTTTAGCTTACTATAAAAGCTAATTTTCCTTCCCTTTCCCTTCCATTTCTGCTGCGCTCGTCAAAACGAAAGGGGAAATCCCCCACTTCCTCTGCTAGGGTTTCGTCCCTTAGCAAGCGCCGCTCGAATGCCCTAAGTCGCCGTCACCGGCCACCACTCGCAGGGCCGGAACCCGCGAAATAGGTAAGTCTCCTCTCTTTTATTATCAATTTTTATGCATTGTACGTGTTTCTCTTTTTAAAAACAGTGAATTTGTGGAATGATTTCGAAAATGTAAAAGGAAAGTAAAATAGGAACTGAACCTTCGACTTCGTTCGAATCCGCTTTGATACCGATTTCGGTTTCCCGAAGTTTGCTATTGTGTGTATTTCTGGAAATCCTTTGCGTGTATTGATCGAATTTTTAAAAAAGGGGGAACCCTTGTTACATCGTTCTTAGTTGGCTTTATAGCCGATGGGTACAACCGTTTTTCTATTAATTTATTCATCCGTTCCATACCCTTTTGCTGCTCTGTTTCTCGACCTTTTTTGCAGGGTATGGGCTAGGCGTGCGAGCAATGGTGGCAGACGGCGTGATGCGCACATGGGGAGTGGCTGCGGCGCGCCAAAGGGGAACCCTAGGGTTCCCTGATTCTTTTCACCTTTTGGGCCATATTGGGCCTGGTTATTTTCTTTGGTTTGGGTATTTGATTGGCTTAACGGGCCGGACGGGTTTGGGCTTCTACAGGTGCGATAGGAGACTCTTGCCTGTAATCTTGATAGCGTACTTATGGCAAACAGAAATGCCATGGAGTGTGTGAGTCCCTGCCCAATCAAGTCATTGTTTGTCTTATGATATTGGATCCATCACAACAAGAATGTGCCGATCGAACATGTCAGTACCATAGATTGAATAGCTCGTCAATAGTCCATTCAACAACATAAGATACTGATAGGAACTACCATATGCTACCCTTAGCATATTTGACGCTAAGGAGTAGACAGCCATGCACAATCAAACCAAAATACACGGCAACACTAGTATTGCCCACTCTACTGGTGGTGTCGGAGACGTCAACCTTAATGCAGAAATGACTGCAGGATCATCAACCTAAAATCTGCACAGAGAGCTTATGGTCGCCACCTATCCACCACAAAAGCCTCCCCTCCATCGAGAAGAAATCCCCAACATGAAAGTTTAGTGCAATGCCCACTTCTCAAAACCCTAACGCTAAGGACCTTTAGCTCTTGGACATGTCCACGTTAACGTAAAAAATGAACGAGGAGGAAGGTCATAACCCAACAAAGCTAGAGCCGTGGAGAAGAAAAGAGAGGGAAATAGCAAGAGCGAAGAAGAGAGAATGGAGTAAAACGATAAGGCAACAAGCTTTCGGGAGAGGAGAGGAGTGGAGTCACGATGGTCAGCTTGGCTCTACATAAAGTTACTGTGTTCCTACATCACAAAGTAATAGGATGAAATTGTAATTATTAAGGTAGTAATTATTCCCGAAATTCAAATTTTCTAGATGTGTTTGATTAATAAAGTGTAATTACATTATAATTTATTATATCATATTTGATAATATAAATTGTAATTACATAACTACATAATTTTAAATTTTAAAATATATTAATTATTATAAAAATTATCACTGATAATTGAAAAAAATTTCTCTAAACGAATAACAAAACCTAAAATCAAATTAGTGTCTGTACTATGTTAGACAAAAAAAGTATTTGATAATACAATTACAAGTAAAATCAACAAGAAAAATGGATTGAAGAAGGAGATGATGAATAATGGTGAGGTAATACAAAAGTAATAAATGATTACATGACGTGCATGGTCAGTCACCATTAGGGATTTAACAGTTGGATGGCCAAAACGATAAATTATTATAACGACAGTGGCAGAGGTGAATCTAGGAGAGTTAGTAGGGGCCCCGGCCCCCTAAAATAGAAAATTACTATTTAGGCCTATTAGAAATTTTAAATTAGTAAATGTAAAATTATACTTTGTCCCCTTAAAATTATAAAAAAATTGATTTAATCCTTTAAAAATTACAAAGATATAGACTATTAAAATTTAAAATTTCATTTCGGTTCTCCCTAAAAAAAATTTCTGACTTCACCCTTAAATAATAGTTAAATTACAAGTATTTTTTATTTGAATTACTAAAATGAAAACCCCCAAAATATTCAACCCCTAAATAATTTACCCTTAAAAAAAACAACTTCCTTCCCAAAAGTTTCGGCTTTTGTATATTAAATAAATGAAAGTTTTTTTTAATCAAATGAAAGAAACCATCACGTGATAGCAAAAAAAAAAAAAAAAAAAAAAAAAAAACTCCGTTTAAATTCTCATTTAAATATATGTTAAATTTTACTATTAGTCCTTATAATTCGCAAAAGTTGAGGATTTAGTCTCTATATTTTAATTTAGTCATTTTTAGTCCTTATACTTTTAAATTTTAGAATTTTAGTCGTCTCCAAATGACAACTATTAAATTCTTTAAGTTATGCTATTTCTAAAATCTGATTTGGCAAATATATTATAATATTTGTAATATCACATCAACTTATTATTTTCTCATATTACTCACTAAATGTCCAGTTTATAAATTAATAATTGTCATTTAGTCAAGACTAAAATCTCAAATTTCAAAAAAGATAGGAACTTAGCATGATTCAGTTGGAGAATATGGACTAAATCTACAACTATGTGCATAATACAAGACTAATAATTAAATTTAACCAAATAGATCTAATCATTACAGTTTAGACCAGGACTAAAATTTCAAATTTTAAAAAATATAAGAACTAAAATTAACCAATTCGAAAAATACAGGGACCAAATTAAATTATAAATGCTAAATCCATAACTTTTATAAAGTATAAGGACTAACGGCATAATTTAACCTTAAATATATAATTAGAAACTTTTTCAAATTCTTAAAATTAAATTATAGAAAATTGAAAATTATTGTGATATATGACATGACAGCCAATCCCACTTGTAAAACCACATTTAAGTATGGTTGTAATTTTATTATCACATGTCCCAAATCCATTCTTTAATTCCACTTGTGACATTAATTTATAAACTTTTTTTTTTCATATTTTTATTTAAAGAATATAAAATAAAATTTAAAAGTAAGATGCATTTAACGTTTCAATTTTTTGACCCCAAAAAATAATATTTCAATTTGATTTGCTACAATTATTCTTATTTGATTGCCATAATTATTGATAATAAATAAAAATTAAATATTATGTATCAAAAAATAAAAAATAAATATTTACATTAGAATGCTTTATTTTCAATTTTTAATTAATTTTAAAAGATAATTAGATTTATTTGATAAATAAAAGGAATTAAAAAGATATTAATATAAGTTTTCAGTCAAACATTAATGTTTTAATTGACTTTATTATTAAATGCCTATCACTGTTATGATCTGTATTTCCAAAAAAAAAAACGTTTTAACGTTGCCTCCAGTCCTCTACTTTTTAAGATTTTTAAACTTTAGTCCCCTTACTTGAACTTGTTTGGTTTGAAAAATTAAAGTATAATTGAAAGTTATCAATTAGATTTTAGGTTTTTTGAAATTTTAGAAATTTTTTATTTTTTTTCTTGAAATTTTTAGCAAATTTTAATTAGGTTCCTCAAATTTTTGAAAAATTTCATTATATCTTTTATTTATTTTGAAAATTTTAATTAAATTCTCTTAAATCTTTTGAAAATTATCATTAATGTTAAAAAATACAAAAAATTAATTAGACTCCCAGTTTTTTTAAAGCAAAAATTCTCATTGAAATTCTAAAATTTTACTAGGCCCCACAAATAAGGGTGAAGTGAGAAAATTCTTTTAGGGGCCGAATGAAATTTTAATTTTTAATAGTCTATACATTTATAATTTTAAAGGATTAAATCAAATTTTTATAATTTTAAGGGGCCAAAGTATAATTTTATTGTTATTAATTTAAATTTTTAAATTTTTTAAAGAGCTTAAATAATAATTTTCTATTTTAAGGGACCGGGCACCTGCCAACCCCTAAATTCCTCGCTGCCCTCAAAACTTAGTCATAAAATCCATCGCTGTAATTAGAAGTAATACATAGCTTCAAAATATATTTGGACCTACATCAAAATAGTTTTGGAGAGAATGCACAAATAATTAGATTTAAATCAAAATTATGTAAAATGTGAGTGAAATATAGGGCATTAAGATCCGAAAGCCTCAACCTTGTCCAACACGGGCCTTAGATATATAGAGGAACTAAAATATTGAAATTAAAAGTAAAAGACTAACTTTCAAAAAATATATTTATACAGGGACTAAGAGCATAATTAGACCTCTAAAAAAACAGAAATCATAAATTTGATTTAATACTGTTTGTCTTCTTCGAATGAACACATGAGAAATGCAGGCGACGCAATAGAGGCGTATTCATCGTTTTGCATGCCAATCACAGCAAATCTAAATCAAAATCGGAAATTACTTTATAATATTAATATTCTAAACCATGGGATCTAATTTTTTGTAATTTAAAATATCTTTTCATTGTTGTTAATTATAAGAAAATAAAAAAGTTAAAAAAAGAAAGAAAGAAAAATGTTTTCAAGATTCCGATCTGGAAAGTACATAATGGTGTTTTTGGACTCATCTCAATCAATACCCAATTTTTCTATTTTGTTTTTAAATTAATTATTAAACAATTATTCACTTTCCATTGCAGATGATAAAGACAATTTTCCCAATAAATTTTTTTTTTGGTTTAATTTTCATATATTTGAAAATTTTAAATCTGCTTTTTTTTTTCTTTACGCAAAAAGCTATAAACTTGAAAAGACTGGAGAGCTAATTATGTTTTTTCTCTTTGATGGTTTTTTTTAATAAAATAAATAAATTTATAATTATTTGATGAAAAAGTTAGTGAAGTGATAAGATTTTTTTTTCTCACAGTGTGATTTAATAACTGCAAATCATATACGTGCAAGTGAGAGAGCAGTATAAGGAGGGCAGGTGGCAAAGCTCCCAAGGCCAAAATACATTACCATCTATTTTCTTATTTGGCTTTTGGCTTTTGGGTTTTTTTTTTTTTTTGATTTTTTCTTTTTGGTTCTTTTTTTTCTCTCTGTTCCCCCCTTATTTTCTGTTTGGCATTTCAGTTTTCGAAGAAAAAAAAAAAATCTCATCAACCCAACGGCAAGTACCATTTTATTTTGCTTATTTGATGCCACAGGTAATGGCAATTTGCTTTGTTATGGCGTTTTCTAAATCCAATGATTCTTGAGACTCTTTATCATCATCAGCTTTGTGATTTTGCCGTATAATCCGCCTTCGCTTCCATAGGTAAAGTTAACCGTTTTCTTTTCTTTCTTTTTTTTTTTTTTGTTTTTTTATTCGATTTGGACATCTGGGTTTTAATTTCTTTTGATTTTTGTACCTTTTTTTGTTTCTTTGTTTGTTTGTTTCCATCTTTTGTTTGTATATTTTTTTCATGGTATGAACTGTATGGTCCTATGGGAACTATGATATTTTTCTCTCTACGGATATAATGGAAGGGACTGGTTTAATTATATTGATCCACAATCTGGGTTTTCTTTTTGTTTTCTTGTTTAACTTTCAGGGTACTTAATTTAGTGCTCATTGTTGAGGGGATCTGTGAAAATGAATGGAGCTGTGCTTGTAGCTCTTGCAGCCGCCATTGGTAATATGTTGCAAGGATGGGATAATGCCACCATTGCAGGTGATTTTTAACTTATGCAGTTCAACATTGAGACTCTTCAGTCTATTGGACTAAAATGATCACTTTCATATGTGAAAGATCTATTAGAAAAGTTTTGAGTTGATCATATAATTGACTTGATGGAGGGTTTTTTTTCTATCTTTAATGGTTAGCATGTAGATTTTTTTTTTTTTGTTCAGATTCATTAATTATATGTTTTCTTTGTGTTAACATGCTGCAGGTGCTGTTTTGTACATAAAGAAAGAGTTTAAATTGGAAAGTGCACCAACTATAGAAGGCCTGATTGTAGCCATGTCTCTTATCGGAGCCACCTGCATTACTACATGCTCAGGAGGCATATCGGATTGGCTAGGTCGTCGCCCCATGCTAATAATCTCGTCCGTCCTTTATTTTCTTAGTGGTCTTGTGATGGTATGGTCTCCTAATGTTTATATCTTACTTTTGGCAAGACTTTTGGATGGATTTGGGATCGGTTTGGCCGTAACTTTGGTCCCGGTTTACATATCCGAGACTGCACCACCAGAAATAAGGGGGTTGCTGAATACCCTTCCACAGTTTACTGGTTCCATTGGAATGTTTCTATCATATTGCATGGTTTTTGGAATGTCGTTGTCGGAATTACCGAGTTGGAGATTGATGCTTGGAGTTCTTTCTATTCCTTCCCTCGCATATTTTGGGTTAACTGTATTCTACTTGCCTGAATCACCAAGATGGCTAGTAAGTAAAGGGCGAATGAATGAGGCGAAAGCAGTTTTGCAAAGGCTACGTGGCAGGGAAGACGTTGCTGGTTAGTTTATCTACGGTGACCCTTTTAAAATCGCTTACCTCCATGCACATTGCTTTTGCCACCCCAAATTGCGTTTTTGTATATCCTCTTGTTCATTTGTGCTTGTTGAATCTCACAAGATAGGTACTTTTCAATGGTTGTTACTTATTACTCTTTGCTCCCACTTAACAAAGAGGGAAATAGAAACCCTCTATCGTTAAATTGATTTATCTGACAATCAAACCAGTCAAATGTTTTGATTGTATGCATATCTTCTAATTTGGTCCTTGGTAATTGAGACGTACCATAACTTTAGTTTTAAAGTAGCAATCACTGCCAACCATTGGCTTTATATGATGAATAATTATGCATCATGTTGGTGATACTGATATTATTTAGATGACAGGTGAGATGGCTTTGTTAGTTGAGGGACTGGGTGTTGGAGGTGAAACATCGATAGAGGAGTACATAATTGGCCCGGCAAACGACGGCATTGAAGACGAAGATATATCTGCTGATAAAGATAGAATCAAGTTATATGGACCTGAAGCAGGTCAGTCCTGGGTGGCCAGACCAGTCACCGGACATGGTAGCAGTATAGGCCTTGCGTCTCGGCATGGAAGTGTAGTTAGCCAGAGTGCTCAGCGTCTTGTGGATCCTCTTGTCACTCTCTTTGGAAGTATCCATGAGAAGGCCCCTGAACAAGGAAGCACACTTTTTCCGCACTTTGGCAGCATGTTCAGCGTGGGAGGTAATCAAGCTCGACATGAAGAATGGGATGAAGAAGGTGGTGCTACCATGGAGGGAGAGGACTATGCAGCTGATGGCCCCGGTAATGAATCCGATGACAACTTGCATAGTCCTTTGATCTCAAGGCAGGCAACCAGCATGGATAAGGACATTGTTCCAAATGCCCATGGAAGCCTTTCAAGCCTTAGACATGGTAGTCTAATGCAATCAACAACGGGAGAACCAGTTGGTAGCATGGGGATTGGTGGTGGTTGGCAGCTGGCATGGAAATGGACTGAAAAGGAAACCCCGGATGGGAAAAAGGAAGGGGAATTTAAAAGAATCTATTTGCATCAAGAGACTGTACCTGAATCTAGGCGTGGGTCAGTAATTTCTCTGCCTGGTGGTGATGTCCCTGCTGACACTGAGTATGTCCAAGCTGCCGCTTTGGTGAGTCAGTCGGCTCTTTATTCCTCGGAGCTTGTGAAGCAACATCCAGTTGGACCAGCTATGGTTCATCCAGCTGAAACGGCAAAGGGACCAAGTTGGACTGATATCTTTGAACCCGGAGTCAAGCATGCTTTATTTGTAGGGATTGGAATTCAAATACTTCAGCAGGTAATGTGAAGAGCCTGACAATATATTTTCTTCTCCTTACCTGCTTATTTCGCACCTTAAATCTCATTTTCTGCATTACAACCTGCTTTGCTAGTTTTCTAGGAACATCATATCAGTTTATAGAAACATATATATTTCTAGCTTTGAAACCAAAATCTTGTTTAAATGTTAAGAAACAACATTCCTGGAATACAACACATTGCACTGCTAGAAACAGCCCCTCCCCTCTCTTCTTTTTCCTTTTTTTTTTTTTTTCCTTTTTTGTAATTTTGCATTTCTAGCAGAATCTTGTGTAACCTTATACACAGCATTCTTTGAAACGGCTTGATGCGCTGCTGTCATTGGGGTATGGTACTGTTGTAAAAATTATCTTCCACCTTTACATTACTTGCTTATTGAGGATCCTTTGTTTTCTATTCTTCTAAAATGCAGTTCTCTGGTATAAATGGCGTTCTATACTACACTCCCCAAATTCTTGAGCAGGCAGGAGTCGGGGTTCTTCTTTCTAACTTGGGCCTCAGTTCATCTTCTGCATCGCTGCTTATCAGTGGCATTACAACCTTGTTGATGCTTCCAAGTATAGCTGTCGCCATGCGGCTTATGGATATTGCCGGTAGAAGGTAAAGTTTCTTCCTTTCTCGAGTTCCTTGGAATGATAACAAGTCTCACTCGAGAGCATAAGATCTGTTCCGTTGAGGAATTCATTTAATTTTGGTTGAGTTGAAATAGCTTAACACTCAAATGTTTCTATATTAGGATAGAAGTTATTAGTTTTGTAATTGCTATTTCATGATTTCATTAGACAATGCCATGCCTACGATTTGAGTGTCACAGTTGAATCGAGTTTGGTTGGATGCCTGCAACCTAACCTTGATCTGCTCTCATCGATAAACCATTGTCGGCATCTTCCCTTTGTTGCAGGAGTTTGCTACTCAACACACTTCCTGTCCTGATAATATCTCTCGTCGTCTTAGTCGTCGCTAGTGTTGTGAAAATGGGGAGTGTTGTGCATGCATCAATCTCAACTGTTAGTGTTGTGCTCTACTTCTGTTTCTTTGTGATGGGATTCGGGCCAATTCCCAATATACTGTGTGCCGAGATCTTCCCGACACGGGTTCGTGGCATCTGCATTGCTATATGCGCCCTTACTTTTTGGATTTGCGACATCATTGTCACGTATTCGCTCCCGTTGCTGCTGAAATCAGTTGGCCTTGCCGGCGTCTTTGGCATGTATGCAGTCGTATGCGTTATATCATGGGTGTTTGTCTTCTTAAAAGTTCCAGAAACCAAAGGCATGCCTCTTGAAGTCATTACGGAATTCTTTGCAGTTGGTGCAAAGCAGATTGCAGCTACCAAGGACAACTGAGTTCGGTTTATTTCTTTGATTTTCATGGATATTGAAAGTTTTGATTTTTGTTCAAAATTTCTCCTCATTCAAATAGGCAGAGTTCGATTTATGTAGAACAAGAAAAAGAAAACATAACATGTTTCTCTATTGTTTATTGCAATTCAAAGAGAATCCTATCTTTACGTATATGCTACATTACTTTCATATAGGTTACATTCTATGTTCAATGTTACTCCGATACACATCTAAGTCCAAGTAACATACAGATGATTGAATCTGCCAAGTGCTAAAACCATAGGAGGAGAACTGGTAGAGCAGAGGAAAGGTGGGAAATGCTGATTCTTTAGAACTGGAAGATGAAGTGAAACCTTAAAATTTATACATCCGAGTGCATACTGTCTCGTTTTCTTTTTGAGCTGCTTTTGGATTTCTCAACCTTTCCATCAATGAATGAGAGACATGTACGAAGACGTGCAGAGAAGGAATTGTTACGACTTGTAGAATCCAGTTCCTCAGGACAGCGTCGGCTGTACTGGCGAAACATCAACAAAGAGTATACAAGGAGAGCTAGAATACATGCGATTCCGCATATAAGAAATAGTCCCCAGAAGCTTTGTAAGTCGAGCTGCTCTGCTTCATCCTCAGATTTCTCAGAACTACATGCACTTCTTGACAGCCATTTGTCGTGAATCTTCTGAAGCTCGTCGTTCTCGGATAGAGCAAGAATGGCAGTGGACATGTCAATGGCTAACGGAGAGTCTCGAGGAAATGCCTAAGAAAAACCATTTGCTGGAGATCATTTTTCCGCTTGTAATAGAATGGAGATATGGCGTTGCAGATCAAGACACTATAACCAGTTGAATTCTGCATATTTTTATAGCTCAAGGAAGACTCTAGCTGAATATCATTCAACACGCAAGTTGAAGAAACTTTTTATATAATGATGAATGTTGGCAACTTAAATTGACTCGATTTACCGAAATGTGCACAGTAGAAAAAAGTTTAAAGGAATTAGCATATGATAACTCACAAAGCCCCATGCACGTTTGGAGAACTCCTGGCCTCTAATCGAGAATTCACATCGGTCTGAGAGGAAGAGATCCACGTATGGTCGCTCATCGACTACTGCAGCTACTTGTCTCTTCTCAAGGGCACGGGCATAGTCTTCTGGTGAGCCAAGTTGAACAAGTCTAGATTTCGGAATACCCAGTTCCTCAGTTAGATATCTTTCGGCAAAAGACCCGATTTGGAAGCCTATTGGTTCACTGCTACTAATCAAAGTATCAATTCCTTTGATAGGCGACGATAACTGTTGCACTGTGAGGATCGATGTCAGGCTTGCAGTGTAGCTTGAATTGATTATCAGAACTACAAAAAGCCAGATAATCAGTACAAGGCGTCCAAGTGTGCTCACTGTGTTTTCTCCTGAAAATTTAGAAAACCCCAGAGTTGGTATAATGCTATAATAGACGCCAGTGATTCTAAGTTCTAAATTTTCTGTAGGAACAAGTGAATTGTTGAAATAACAAAATGAAAAGAACGTACTATGTGAAAAAAACATCGTAGAGAAGCTGAACCTGCAAGGGGAAAAAATGGAGCACAAAACGTAGAGTCAGAAAGACAATGAACAAGTTACGTGTGTAATCGAATGAGATGCAAAGATAGATTGTATATATGCTGCATGTTCAGTGTAGTGAAAAGAATGGTATGTTCTTGTAGAAATGACAATGGTGATTGACCGAATACAGATCCATAAGTACTAAATGGTTACCGCCCAAATAATGCTGGATTTTTTCTTATTCAGAACCCTTCATCATAAACCTGATCCAATCATCTATCGCTAGATTTCAGGTTTTATAACATTCAGCAGACGTTAAATTTAGTGCATTTATGGATGCTATAAGCTAATGCATAAATACATATATGAACTTCACATATTTATGTACTAACGTTAAAATTGTGACAATTTGCTGCCTCGGAGAGCCCCGGAATTCATCATTTATTCTGTGCTCAAGGACCCACACAACCGATCCAACAATGAGGAAAAATGCTGCTGTGACTGCCCACATTAATGGAGTAAATGGCCGTGAGAAGGACCAAGGGTTCGAACTTATCTTTTTTACTGGAGCTACCACAACCAGTCCCGATTCTATATATGGTTGAGAGAAATCTACTATTCTCGTCCGGTCTGTCACAATGGCAATATCACCTACTGCGCCATCAAAGACCTAAAGAAAAACTATATCAGAATTCATAGGAAAAATAACTATTTATCATTTTTATTATTTAAGAAACCAGTTGCACTTTCCATGTGTTATATACTCACACCGGCTGCGATTTTACTGACAAGCTCATAATAGCTAGGGTTCTCATGGCCATTTCCGAATGGAATGAACCTGTATGGAACAGCATATGGCATCAACTTAATTGCAGCAAGAAATACATCTATGCAATATCCTTGCACCTTATTTGTGCCATTGACTACTGAGACAAAGTCTCGGTAACTAACTCGATTTGGAACTACGATTCTTAATTCTCTTCCATTGTTTGGGAAAACCCAACCTCGAGGCTTTATTGTTTCTCCTCCAGGCCATACCACACTGTCCAGGTGTTGGTTTGAGCTAGAACGATTAGGCTTTTTTCCATAAAGTGTCTCTGGTGGCACAATGGAAAGACCAGAGTGGTTAGACCAGTATCCAACCTGTCGATACCCAGTTTCAACCGTATTAATTATGTCATACGAAGGATTTATGAGGAACCTGTCTTGATTAAACCGAACAGGGCCTGTCAAACCGGTCATCTTTGTCTCTATTACGTTCTTAAGCAACTGCTTCCCTCCATCAAATATACTTAATGCAGAAAGATTTAGATCCATCCCAGTAAGACTGATTAATCGTTCATCATTGGAAAACGAAATGGTGCCACCCTGATCGAATAACAACTTTACTGCACGAGCAATCATCCAGACGGTATCATAGGCAAAAAGACCATAAGGATTTAACCCAATAGAACCATTACTCAGCTGGTTCCAACGTGAAATAAAGTCCCTTTTCCTTTTTGAATCAGGTGTATGAGGGCGAAGCGTAAGTGCTCCTCGGATCGAGTTTGCTGTCTCAGGTTTAAGTGGGGAAGTTGAATCTAAAACAGTGGATAGCCAAGTAGAAGCTATCCAAACATATCCCTTCTCCATCATTCCAAGGCTCTTGGCCACTTCAAAGACCAAGAGACCTGTTTTCGAGAAAGTGTTAAGAACAATAACCCGAGATTCCATCATTTGAATCTTAGCTAATTCTCTCAGAACATCACTTCTTTTCGCCATCGGGTCCGGTGGAAGTGTGGCTTTATAAGATATCCTGCAACGCCTCTCAGCAAGCTTATCATCTAACATAATTATACCATTTCGGTTCTGATCATCATCACTAAAAACAGCAATCACTTCAGCCCAACCAAAGTAACTAACCATCTCAGCAATGGCAATCATCTGGAACTTGTCATTAGGTGCTGTTTGAACAAAGAAAGGGTACTGCAGAGGTGACAGGCCGGGATCCAGGGCTGTGAATGATAATAATGGAACATGGAGCTCATTTGCAAGATGTGATAGAACATGTGCCATCACAGAACTTTGTGGACCAATTATCGCTACAGTGTCAGTCTCCATAAACTGCAATGCTAATGAATACCAAAAGAAATTGAAATCATTGTCATTTCACCATTAAAACTGTACTCGAAAATGAGGCATAAGCATATAATCTGAACATCCGTATCGTTTCATCAGAAGTACTAATATTTGTTTGGACTAATTCATTGTAAACATAGAGAACTAGAGATGGATATGAATGAAATTTAACCGAACTTTTATGGAGCTACGCGTTTGAAATAAGAGGAGACTGAATGCTATGAATAATGAACATGGAGTCCATTTGCAAGATGTGATAAAACATGTGCCATCATAGCAGTCTCCATAAACTGCCTACCAAAAGAAATTCACCATGAAAACACTCCTAAAGGACGAGGTATAAGCATGACATATGAATATCTGTAGTGTTCCGTCAGAAAGTAGTAATATTTATCCTAATTCATTGTAAACATAGAGATCAACACGGGATACGAACGAAATTAACCGAACATACACGGAACTAAAGAGCTGGAAATAAGAGGAGATTGGAAAGAGTATACCTCCAATAAAGCTAAGAAATGAACTGTAGTTTGAATCATGGAGGGCAACAGACAATTTCCTCCCACCAAGAATACTTGGATCAGAGTTTATATCATCCTCAGCTGCCTTCATTGCAACCTTTGCAACTTTCCCATTAGTGGTGTCGAATGAGAAAATAGCTCCAACATTCACAACATTAGGCCCCAAAGCAGCCTCCTCTGAAAACACTTGAACAAAGAGAATGAAAATTGAAAGCAACAAAACCAGGTTGATCATGGTCATAAGCAATGACATTCCTGATCAGTGACCATATTTATATATATATATATATATATATATATATATATATATCATCAAACAGATAATGAACGAATACCCTAAACCCAAAATTAACCAAAATTTATATCATCCACAGATAAGTAAAGAGAATCATTTAGTTCCAAGGCAAGTAGCAACACTAACAAGACCTAAAGGCAAAGACCAAAGAGAACAAAATGCACTTTAAAGATTTCAATTTAGTAAAGTAAAATCTCATAAGAGAATATAAGACAAACCCATTTCAAATTCTGACATGGAGAACCCAAAGAACAATATTTAAAACCAAGAGCATAAAGCTTTATTGTTTTAATATATATATTTAAAGGTACAAAGCAAAGAAAGCACCCATAGACCCCCAAAATGGACGGGAAAAAAAAGTGCAAAGCAAAAGCAAAAGCTCACAACGAGCTCAAATCAAAAACAATCTTTCCTAAGATGAGCTCAATAAGGATATTTCAATGGATGTAATAACAATGGCCGAAGTTAGAATAATTTTTTAGGGGTTAGATAAATTTTAATTTTTTATAGTTTATATGTTTATAATTTGTAAATAATTAAATCGAATTTTTATAATTTTAGGGGGCTAAAGTGTAATTTTATATTTATTAATTTAAAATTTTTAAAAAATTTTAAAAACCCCTAGTAATAACTAAAGCAGCCAATGGAACAGAGAAAGAGAAATGCCCACTAGAAATAAAAATTAACTTTTTTTTTTCATTATTTTGTTATTAGAGCTTTCAGTTCATGGTCTCTTGTTGGTTTCAGACAGGTGCTTTTCGTTTTCATCCTCGTTTTTAGAAAGGAAAACAAACATTGAAAACATGTTAAAATTGGCAAAATAGGGATTATACGTCGTTTTTTTAATCAATTAGGTCTTTAGGTCAGATTTAAAATTAATAAGAGAAATAAGCCGATTTTAGCACAAATGGTAGAAAAGCGCATCTAGCTTTTTCTCTCTCTTGGGTTAGGGTCTTTTTTAAGGTTATGATTTTTTATTTTATTAAGGTTAGGGTTAGGGTTAGGGTTAGGGTTAGGATTTAGGGTTTAAAATATTTTGAAAGTGTTTAAGGTTTTCGACTAAAACAATGGAAGTTTTTAGGTAGTTTTGAGGGGTCGGGAATGTGATAACATGCATCAGCACACATATATTTCATATGTAATGGCGGGATATGACCATCACCTTAGAAACCCATCGTAGGGAAATCCGGTTTCGAGTAATAATGATTGATACGATCAGGGGTCAAAGTCTACATAAAGGTCTCAGTCGGTGGTTGTGATGCGATCACAGGTTCGAGTATAACCGAGGCCAGTTGAAGACTGCTACGCGGTCAGGATTTCAAGCTTTTTGGATACCCGCAAATAATGCCCTATATATACCATACATAAGATTGATACCATAATCATACAGAAAAACTCTAAGAACTTTCGGTGTAATCAACGTAATTTTTTCCCTATTTTCAAGCAGTCAGTATCTTGAACCTTTCATTCTTGTCCGAAGGCTGACATCGAGGTGGACACAATAGGGCTCTCAGGAGAAGAGCATATGTTTCGGCACAGTAGAGGTTAAACTCAGGTCGGCGCGACAGCGGTTGTAGTTATTAATGAGTTGTGTAATAACGTCAACCATCATCATCCCGAAAGAGCATCACCTTTACTGCACCGCAACAGCTGCTCCTCGCCTAAGAGTCCTCTTGCATCTACAACGATGCCGATATTTGAATAAGAAGGAAGGTTAAAGGTACTGGTTGCCTAGAAATGGAGAAAAAAATTACATCGATCACAACGGGATGCCCCAAAGTTTTTTCATATGAAATGTCATCAAACTTCTGTATTCTATTTATAGGGCATCAGTTTTGGGTATTTGAAAAGATTGAGCTGTGGTTGCATAACGACCGTCAACTGGCTCCCCCGTTATACCCCGATCCATTACCGCATAACGGTCATCGATTGAGACCTCCACATCGACTTCTACCCTTAACTGTAGAAAGCAAAATCACCCCATAACCGACTTCCCTAGGATAGGCTTTGGAGGCAATGATCCCATCTTGGCATGATATATGAAATGTGTGCTGCTTGAAGCGATATCGCATCACCGACGACTCAAAAATACCTAGAACATAAGCCAAATATTTAGCGACCGAAATTTTTAAGATCGGGAAATGGTTTATAGTGGAGAAATGGAAAGGATTGGAGAGAAATTATATGACTGTCAGATGATAAAGCTTGGTATGTGAGAGTCATTTTATAGCTGAAGGGAAGGGTCTATTTGCAAAGGAAAACCTTGAAAGCGTGCTGGAACATATTCTAAATGTGTTGAAGTGTTTAAAGCGTTCAAATTATTCGAAGCGTCAGGCTTTCCTGCTGGGGGAATAGTAAATTTGTTAGAGAAAGCCCCTAGTTGGATGAGCTTTCTTTAACAAATTTAATCTTCTGAAGGTAAAAGTACCTTTTCAAATGCCTGTTGTGCATGCTATCCAGCGCTGAATCTCGATGAAATTATATTGAGTTCTGAACGCATGATGAAAATTATTTGCATCATACACTATGCAACGAATGTGTGCATTCATAAACAAAATTCATAGCACGCATTCTTTTTCTCTCTACATAATTCTCTTATAAAAGAGGCGTAATTTTCATAACATAGATACACATCAAGTTAATATCAAACAAAAGAACCTTACATCACGGGTGAGAGTTGTGGGCACTCATTCGGACAACTCTGTACTTATTTTTTTTTGCGTTTATTCATCTAAATCGTGACCGGTATTGAAATAAGCTGACGAGTGAAATCTGTTATATACTACAACAGTCAAATCTGTAATACAAAGTTCGAGGTAGTGTTTGTAGGAGCGAAGTCTGTGGAATTTGCGTTCAATAGTACCATTCAAATGCTAAGCTACGAACTAGAATCAGGAAGAAAGTCAAGGGATTGACCCGAGGAAGAATTACAAGGTTGCAATGCAAATTTCTTACATCTGTTGACCCCTACAAGTATGAATTATTCGATGTGATTAGCGAAGCGCATCTCAAAACAGTCATATCATCGCACATCTAAAGCGAAAATGTTGTTATTAAGTTATATGTAGAGTTTGTCGATGCTAATAGATCTGGCCCATATTCGATCATTATTGCGGCAAATACAGGTACTGGAGCTGATACGAGTAGCTTGGTCCAATTTAAAGGCCATAATAGAGATGGGCTTAGTTTCCCTTAATGCCCAATCATGAGATTCAAATCTAAGTAGCTAAAGTCAAAATTTAACTTATTCTTTCAAGACTTTATCACAAAAAAATTTTGAGAAGAAGAGTTGAAGCTTCAAGACGATGGATTTTGGAGCGAGGATGAATTAGAAGAGATTAATTTTGTTCGTAGGCCTAAACTCTTAATCTATGATGACAAGCCCATGTAGAAAATGTTAACAAGCTTAGGCGTTTCACTTCAAGGACCCTAATCAATCCCACAAGTTTAATTTTTTTTTATATTTGAACTCAATATTGTATTTATCAGCAGTTATTATCATTTTATTCCAAATTTTTTTATAATTATTAAGTATTTTAAGTTATTTAGTAGTTTTATGTTAACAAAAAAGTTTAGCTTAAAACTACTTCTTGTTTAGATTAAATTAGAGTTCTAGTATGCTTAAGAGTTTTATTTAGATTTATTTAGCTATCTTATATATAGGCCTTTGCATTGTACACAAATCATTCAATTCATTATTATTTAATTTCTCTTTTGAGTTAATAAATTCTCTTTGAGTTTTTCTTTTCAAGAATTTCTCTTGAGTTTCTTTTGGAAGAGTTTTAACAATCTTTTCAAATTGTGGGAATTATCTTCAAATTTTTTCTTACCAAGTTTTCTATCTTGGAGGGGAAATTAAAGTCACTTGAAGGGGGTTTTAGATTCTTCATGCTTCCAAGGCTTCTTAGGACTTCTATATATCATGTTTTATCTTTTTCACCTATATTTTTTATTTCCGTCTTTATTGTTCTAATATTTGATTTATTATTCTATTTTATTTGTCTTAGTTATTTATTTTATTTTTCTTATCTGACTTGGATACGATCATGTTTTAGGTTGTGCCAAAATTCAAGTTTCTTTCTGAACATCTAGAGCCCTAA
Source organism: Gossypium australe (assembly GCA_005393395.2). NCBI lineage: Eukaryota > Viridiplantae > Streptophyta > Magnoliopsida > Malvales > Malvaceae > Gossypium > Gossypium australe. The sequence goes on from SMMG02000038.1 coordinate 28,878, forward strand.
GTCAAATCTGTAACTTGAACAAACTTTACGATCTGCTTCCGCATTCATCTTTCTCATTCCTTATAAGAAGTTGAAGTAGAAAGTCCTACTACATAGTTGTGTGGTGGTTTTTCTACTACATAGTTGTGTGGTGGTTTTTCTGGCCTCCTTCAAAGCGGCTACTACGATGTTCTTGAAACATCTATTGGTAGAAACTCATCGGTCTTCGACATCAATCTAAACTTCAGAAGTCAGTTCCAGTCAGGGTATCAACATAACCCAAATCTAAACACTCGAGTTTGACATTTAATCAGTGCATTCGATTTCAACTTCGGCACTGGGTCGATGTTATGGGACAGAAGTAATTATACCGGAGGATTATTGACGTACATCGGTCATCAACCTGTTGAATATTTTGGCGGGCACATGGTTTACAAGAGAATCGATGACCTACTCATTTTGACAGGGGCCAACGAGGGTACGTCCAATACTGTGCTTGAAGGTGACAATAATGGCGGGGACGAGAAAGGGCATTTAAGTAAGGAAGAAGGGGTTGTGAGCGCTAACAAGAGGGATGAGTCAGAATCTGAGCCAATCCGGTAACACGGTCCGAATGTTTCAGAAGTGACACTATTTTTCGAACCGGATCTAATTACAACTGAGTTGAAACCTTTGTGAGTCTGAAGATGATGCCTTAGACAATGCTACGGATCAAGAAGCGTGACTCAGGGTGTATAAACCTTTGTCCCATATGACGAGCATCGACCTATCGACCGATGGTGGTTTAGATTTTTAACAACTTCCGCACAGGACACCTGGTCATGTAAGCACATATTGTGATGTACGAGTACTGAAAGTTGGAATGGAATACCCCAACAAAGATGCTTTTCTTGTTGCACTGAAGTGATACATCATCAAGAATAGCGTGAACTACTACGTCACGAAGTCTCACTCTAAGAAATTTGAAGGACAGAGTGCAATGAAGGACGAGAGGTGTAAGTGGAAAATCATGACATCTTACTAGAATAAATTTAGGCTGTAGACAATAAAGAAGAATCCCAGTCCTCATACGTTTGTTGCAACGGGTACAAGTCAAGACCATCCGAGGCTAGACTCGAAAATGATTGCTGACATTATTCTACCAATGGTGAAAGCCAGTCCTTGGGTTGAAATACCGATGCTGATTGCGGACATACATAGCCAGTAACAATACACTCCAACGTACTACAAAGTGTAGGTTGCAAAACAGAAGGCTATGGAGAAGTTGCATTACGGGTGGAAGAGTTCGTATAACTATCTATTGCAATAGTGTCAGGTATTGGATCGGTACATGTCAGGTTCTGTAATCGATCTCAAAACGTGCCCAGGGTCTTGCGGTGATCAATTGGTCCCTGGAAAAAGAGTATTCCACTGGTTCTTTTGGACTTTTAAGCAATGTAGAGAGACATTTCAACACCGTAAGCCTATGGTCCAAATTGATGACACCTGGCTGTATGGAAGGTATTAACAGTGTCTGTTGATACTGTGTGTGACATGTGGGATCCAACTACTACCAAACATATCCTTCGACGACTGGGCGAAATCTAGTCATCGACATAGTTTGTAATTCCAACTATGTATTCACTGTACATCAAAATTTCAAATACGAGGTTATTTCATTGCACTAACCAGTAGCTATTTATCGACAGGTTACGAGCTCATCTAACATGTTTTCCATCAAAAGTTGAACAACTTAAGCACCATTAACACCTACAATGGGGCGTATGTTTCAAATATACTATTCGAACAGTGGATGCAGTAATATGATGGGGGTTTATTATGTGGGCACATGACATCAAACTTGGCCGAGTGCATTAATTCAGTAATTTAGGGGACGTTCATTTACCGACAACACCAGTTGTCAAAGACACATACTTTCGACTAGTCACCTTGTTTCTTAAGAGGGAGTTGGCGTATACTGGACAGATAGTCGATGATAGTACATTCTGCGATGACGTGATGCAAGAGATTTAATGAAGTATAACGAGAGCGAACACGATGTATGTAGTGTGCCACTTGCGTCAAAACCTCAATTTTTGAGTCACGGAGCATGCTAGGCCTGACCAGGAAATGTCAGATCCATCTTAAAGTGTAAACCTAACAGAAGGGATCTGCAATTGTGGGAGATTCCAAGCACTTCAGTTTCCATGTGCACATGTACCGCATGTGAGAACATACGAATTAAGTACGTGTCTTACATCAACGACGTCTATCGACTACAATGCATTCGTATTGTCTAGAGTCTTGAATTCTCAGCCGTCCCAAATGATAGTATGTGACCGCCTGTGTCTAGTATGTCGTTCGAGTTGGTGCCACAAAAGGACATGCGTCGTATCCCGAAAGGTCGCCCGAATTTCACCTAGATAAGGAACAATATGGATATTCGGGAGAGAAACTGTCAATAGAAATTATGCGGGTATTGTAGAAATCTAGGGCATACAAAGCCAACATATTCTATGTACAGGGATACGTTAGGGCCTCAGCGTTGATAACATTGATTTCTACCATATTTCAGATTCACTAGCATGCTATACTAATAGTGTTTGTTCTATTCCATATAAACTATAAAGGTTGGTGTTCCGTATTGCGATTGGTTATAAGGACATTTGTTATTCAAGTCAAAAGCTAAATCCAAATCAAATTTCATATTCATAATAATATGTCGATAACAAAATCAGACATTTGTTATTTATTGTTAACTTACGCATAACTCATGATAGATAGTAATAAAGACACATATTTTGTTTGAATGAATAACATCAGTTTTTATTTATTTATGACATATCTATATTTACATCACAATAATTGTAAGAAAAAAATAAACTCAGTCGTGTTGTCGAGGAGAATGTGTGCCACAAGGCGGTGGAAGACGACCGCATGGAGGATTTTTGCGTACAACCGACTGTACAATCGAAAGTGTATCCAGATGTGCGGGCCTATAGATTTCCTCCTCATCGTCATCATCGCCTAAATATGTATTTAGCATGGCCTCCTGGGTAATCGTATCTTCAGGATGGGCACCGTCATCATCTTCCTTCGTGGTCGATTGCTGTGTCCTCCTCGCTTGCCATCGTGTATCCGTAACTCCCATATCCAGTGGTTGCGATGATGAGCCACCCCTGTAAAATAGTGATGCGCAATGTATGGGTCATTATAGGTGTGTAATCATAAGGTGCCCCAAATCACATGTACATCCAAAAGGTACCGGTATTGACATCATCATCGACTGCTACACAAGCATCTGTATTGGTATCGTCATCAGTGGTGGTGTATACGTCGACGTATGTCTCAGTAGGGGGTTTGGCATTGACAATTGCATGGGGGTGTAATATGCGAGAGACGTTGGTGCCACGAAATATGTATCTACGGGAATAGAAGAATTGGCCATATGTGGTAGTCCGTAGTGCGATGGTACTTGTGAAAAAAAATTGGGTTACTTAATTGAACGGGAATAAGTAGAGCGAATTGACCCGAATATTGCATAGCCACAGGCGGCGCATCTTTTACCGGAGCGGATGACAAACCCATTGTGCTACCGTATCCCTTCCTACGCTGTTGTGGCAATCGACGTTGCCTCTTCAACTGAATTTACCAACTCATCGCCTCCGTTGTTAGTAGATACGGCTTGTAGATGGCTGTGAACCCTGCCAAGTAATCATCAACTGATGTCGTGTCCGCTAAGAAAAATGGTTCGCGAACGGGTAAGAATTGTATCCTATGATTCCATGCCTCGATATGCTCCCCATACCGTACCACCCAGTCGTTGTTGTTCTTCCCTCACATGTCCACCTTGTGCAACTCCTTTAGGCCTTGCAGTGGCGGTTGAATTTGTTGCCTCCACCCAAACTGCCGCAACAATCGGTTCAATTTGTGTATTTCCACCGTCGCTTACACTACTAACGACACATTGGCATCCTACATCTATCGGTTGTCCAACACTTCCGGCGGGATGCAAGATATGAAACTGGTGTCGATGTCGGTGTCTACGTACGACATCTATTCAAATTGAAAAGCAAAATTATAAATATTGTTATGTATGAAATTTTTTTTTACAAATCATTATGTAATTAATATAGGTTCGAAAGAATAAGTAACTAACGTTGGCTTTCGAATGTTGATCTAACAACAGCCAAATATCTTCTAACTCCTCGAGCAGTCCCACGTAGCTCGACTCATAGTTCCACATGTAAAGCGATATGTTAGTCGAAACGTATAATAAAAAAATTATTGTACGGACTACGTATTTGTTAATAAATGATGTTTACCTTGTCACCAATAGGAACATATATTGGTCGGTCATTTTGTGACCTAAAAATAGTATTCGCCACTAGGCCTACGACTGCAGCAGGAGCAGACAACCATCGATCGACATCGCACTCGATATCGTCATCTCCCTGTATAACATGGACAATACGACAGATCCCCAACTTAGTTTCCCGCACTTATTGAAGTCCACTAGATGTAGTATCCACCTTACGTGCACCAAATTTTGAGATTTGTCGGGCATTAAAATGTCTCCAATTAACCTTATGATGTATGCCCTGGTGTATTGTTCTATGACCTCTTTCATTTGGTCTTTAGGGTCTTGAGGGAGCTTGTCGAAATTATTCTTTAGCTAGTTCATCGATATTTGACCACCTTCGAACTTGTTTGAGACCTTCGGCAATAGTGATTTGTAGAGGCCCACTTTGCTCGGAACGATCGTTGATCCTGTGATGACTGGTCCAACTACTGGCAGACTGAATTATAGCGCTACATTTTCGAGTGTGATTGTACGCTCGTAGCATGGATGTTGGAAAGTATGTGTTTTGGGCCTCCATCTTTCCACCAATGTGTTGATTAGTGCCAGATTGAGTATCCAGCCTCCGAACATGCGAGGCGCATGTAGGAATCTAGCCGCTTGTAAGTGGCCACGAATTTTAGGGATCACAAGCTTTCCCATATTATGAATGAAGCCCTCTAGAATACGATCATTCTCCTATTTACACAATAAAAACAATTTCAAATTAAAAAAAAAATTAAGTTTAACATTATTGAAATTAATGAAAGTTAAATTTTCATCTTACCATTGCTGCTTGGGCAGTGGAAATATGCTTGTCGTCAAAGCGAATTAGAGAGACAGCCATTCTGAGAAGTCAATTTTAATGAATAAAAATGAGATAATTAAAAAATAATATTTTTAAATGAAAATATCGATAAATTTAAAACGAGAGAGTTGGAGACTTGAGAGGGTTTGGGAGGGTTTGAGAGAGTTTGAGAGAAGGATGTGAATGAAAAAAAAATGAAATTTGAGGGGTGTTTATAGGGTAAAAAATTTAACCATTATTTTTTTTACCGCTGGCGCGACAACGTTCAAAAAGCCATTGTTTTTTTACCGTTGGTGAAAAGCGCGTACAGCTAGACGAGCTTTTCAGAAAACGCGACTAGCTGGGTGCACTTTCCTGACATTTGTACAAAAACCTCGTCCAGCTGGACGCGCTTTCCATTTAAATATGCTTATTTCCTTAATTAATTTTAAAACCGGCCTAAAAACCTAATTAGTAGCAAAAAAGAAGAAGCCTATTCGCCTTATTTTGCCATTAAAATTTTGAAAAAAGTTAGAAAAATAATCAAATTTTCTTGTTTCTACTAAATATATTTTTTAGAAATGAAAATGAAAAAAAATAAAAGTTATTTTTTATTTTAAATGAATTAATTTTAATTTAAACTCATATAAATACTTAAATCTTATACCTAATTTGAATTCACCTAGATATAATTTTTTTAATTTTAATTTTTTTATGTTCCTATTATTGAAAAATAATTACTAAGCATATTTTTATTATTGAAAACAAACTTTTACTTTTATTTATCCAAACATATTTTTTAATTTTTGAAAAATATTTTTTAAAAGAAAAAATATTTTCAAAAACCAAACCGAAATTTAACATGTTTCTAATATATTTTAATATTTCACAAATATGATTACCATATTTAAATTTCAAATACTCAATTAGAGAACGTGGGTCATATTCTCTCATTTTATTTCAATTTATCTTCACCTTTTATTATTTGAATTAATTTTATTTTTTATGTAAATAAAATATAAAAATTTATAGTGTTTACAATTAAAGTGTTTCCTGGTACAACTCCGGTGTCAATGCCCCCTATTGTATGTCACCTACGGAGTTGAAAGAATTAAAAGTACACTTGCAAGATTTATTAGATCGTGGTTTTATACGCCCTAGTGTATCGCCTTGGGGAGCTCCAGTGCTTTTTGTCAAAAAGAAAGATGGTTCGATGCGGCTTTGTATTAATTATCGGCAATTGAATAAGTTGACGTTTAAGAATCGATATCCTCTACCCCATATTGATGACTTATTTGATCAACTAAAAGGAGCTTCTGTCTTTTCAAAGATCGATTTGAGATCGGGTTACTATCAGTTGAAAGTGAAAGAAAGTGATGTACCGAAGATGGCATTTCATACACGGTATGGTCATTATGAATTTTTAATGATGCCTTTTGGATTGACAAATGCTCCGGCAGCATTTATGGATCTCATGAATCATATCTTTCAACCGTATTTAGATTAATTTGTGGTAGTTTTTATTGATGATATTTTGGTCTATTCGAAATCCGAATCCGAGCATGAACAACACCTCAGAATTGTTTTGCAGGTGTTATGTAACAGTCCAAATTTCAGTGGTGTCGGAAACAGTGGTTCGAGGCCACTAAATCCGACGAATGAGTTTGAAAATTCTATTATTAAGTGTTAGTGAGCAAATTATGAATTTAGGAAGGTTGATGAATTAGTGATTTGTGCTTTAGAAATATTTATCAAATTAATTGGTTTCGAAACCGAGGTATTGAGACCTCAATTTTATAAATCGAGCCGTAAATATTTTAACGTTTGGATAGCTAATTAAGTAAAAAGGACTAAATTAAAAATTGTGCAAAACTTACTAATTAAAGAAATAGTGATTAAATAGCTTAAGTAATAAGTAAGGGAGGCCTAAAAGGGAAAATTGCCATACAAGGAATGGATGGGGCAGCATAAGCTGAGAAAAAACATGGAATTTGGTGAAATGAGGGTAAAATTGTTAATTTTATAAAACTAAATAAATAAAAATTACAATTAAGAGAAATCTAGACAATTTTTCATCAAATTTTTAGCCAAAATTCCCTAGGAGAGTCCTCTTGAGCTGGTTTTTCATATTTTTTTGCTATAAGTAATTTCAATTCTTTCATTTTTCTAGTAATTTTTGTGTTTTTAAGACTTTTGCAATTAGGTCCGACAACCTAATTCATTAGTTATTGATTTTATGGGTAACTTTGAAAGTTTCCATTGACGAGTGCTGGATGTTTATGATGAATTAACATGGATTTGAGGCTTTAATTTTGTTATATGATGATTTTATCAAGTAATTTTAATAGAAATTGATTTTAGGACCAAATTGTGAAAAAGATTAAATCTTATGCTTTGGTATTAAATTTTGTTTATCAAAGGCTGTGTAATAGCTTAGAATATTTAGATAATGTAACACCCCTTAGCCGTATTCGACGTCGGAACAGGGTACGAGGCATTATTGAACTCACATCACAAGCAATCATAAAATTTCGAGTCATAAATTTGCTTCCAAATAAAAACCATTCATATTTAATCATAAAGTCCCTAATACGAGCCTACGAGGCCCAAACATGCTTTAGTAGTGGTCCGGGACTAAACCGAGAACTCAGGAAATTTTTATAAAACTTAGAAAATTTTGCACTATATAGGGGTCATACGTCCGTGTGGATATGGGACACGCCCGTGTGGGCAGGTCGTGTAGTCACACATGCCTGTGTCCCTAGCCCATGTAACTCTCTGACTTGTAACTCATGAACAAATTGGAGTCACACGGCCAAGTCATACGCCCGTAGGTGCAGACTTCACACGGCCAGGGCACACGCTCGTGTTCGAGGCCGTGCCGTCCACACGGTTGAGACACACGCCCGTGTCTCTGCCCATATGCTCAATTCTGAGCATTCTGTTTCTCAAAATTAAGGTGTAGGGGACACAAGGCCAGAACACATGCCCATGGGGTAGACCGTGTGTCACACACGCCCGTGTGTCTACCCGTGTGGACAAAAATAAAGCTATCTACCAAGCCATTTGCCACCCTTCCATGCACATACCTAAACAACATCATATAACTCCAATTCAAGCATATCCCGGCAACCAAAACAATCACAACCAAGGTATTAACATCACATCCACATGTTAACATCTAACATGCTTTGACATCATAATTTACCAAACACAAACATTCCACAAGCACATTTCAATTTAACTAAGATAGGCCATCTTTCAAGGCCTTGTACAAAATAAAACACTTATCAATTACAAACCAATATTTTTGGCCAAATCCTAATGACACATTTAACAAAATGACCAAATCCCTATACATGCCATAACTCAAAATATTGGCATTTCAGTGGTACCCAAAATAATGACTAATAGTGTGAATGGATCTCTGACGATCTCCGATCTCGAGCTAGCTTGGTGACACTATAAGATAAAAGAATGAAAGAGGGGTAAGCTATATAGCTTAGTAAGTTTATATGCAAATAATAAATAACATTAATTATACATTTATCATATGAATAACATAAGATATATCAACATAAATATCATTAATTCTTCATGAGCATAACTTACTCAATCACATTCTTACCTATTCATCATATACCGAATCCATTTCCTTTGAGTTTTTTGTACATACCTGTACCAACTCGTAACATAATCACATACTTTCTCATCTTTGACATACCCGTTGAACCACTTGGAATACTATCGGATACACGGAAAACTTTGCACATAAGTGCCACATATGTAGCCAATGCTACCACAAATCTCATAACACATATAGGCTCACTCTCGAGCTATCCTCGGGCCTGCTCACACAAGCTGTCAGTCAAGACGTAGCTATACGGTGCTGCTCACACAAGCTGTCAAGTATCCGCAACATATGCCGGTATACTCAGCCACCAATAGGACGTACGAGACCAGCACCCGGAACACATAAATCACATAATTACATATTCACTTGAGTTCCTACTAACATGTCACTTGTATCCTAATCTATTCCTAAGGTTTAACCGGGATTTTCTCACTTGTCGAAACTTCATCAATTACATCCATAGAGTCAATCATACAATTCATGCAATATCAAAACATTATAAATACAATAGTAATGTTGTATTATTAACATACGAACTTACTTCGGTACAAAAATAGCGGAAATAAACCTAATCGTCAAACACTTTGTTTTTCCTCCGATCTAGGTCTGAACATCATTTTTCTTTATCTATAATAGCAAATTTAACTCATTTAACACTCACGTTATTCAATTCAACCCAAATATCACATTATAGAAAAGTTACCTTTTTGCCCCTAACTTTTCAACATTTTATATTTTAGTCCCTAGGCTTGCAAAATGAAATATATTCAATTTCTTCAAAACCCAAGCCTAGCCAACCATTTTCATACTCATAACAGCCCACATTCTTCCTTTATTCACATTTTAACACATTTTACGACTTTTACAAATAGGTCCCTTTTTGACATTTCCATAAAAAATCACTTAGTAAATGTTGTTTATCCAACATCAAATTTGCATAATCTACCATTAAACATCAAAATACACACATATTCAACATGGGTAAAATTCTAGACTTTGACATCTTTTCAAATTAGTCATTGAAATAGCTAGATTAGGTTGGGACAACTTCAAAAACATAAAAATCATGAAACACGGGGCAAGAACGGACTTACAATCGAGCATGAAAGCTTGGCCAAAACCCTAGCTATGGCTCCTCTTCAATTTTCATCTATGAGGGATGAAATTCGAAAGATGAACATCTTTTATTTGTTTTATTTTGTCTTTATTTACCAAATGACCAAAATGCCCTTAATGTCTAACTTCAAAATTTCACCTAACCATGTCCATTTTTGTCCATACTAAGACATAATTGTCTAATTACCATCTAAGGACCTCTAATTTAAAATCTTATAGCAATTGGACACCTTTAACATATATAACTCAAATTTTGCACTTTTTGCAATTTAGCCCCTTTAACTAAACTGAGTGCCCAAACATTAAAATTTTTGAACAAAATTTTCACGAATTCATTCCATAAAACTGTAGACCATAAAAATAAAATAAAAATAAACTTTTTTGCGTCGGATTTGTGGTCCCAAAACCACAGTTTCGACTAGACTCAAAATCAAGTTGTTACGGATAAAATGTTAATTGAGAAAAATTAGCTCATTTGATGGGCTAATTGGTGAGGGACTACATTGTAAAAAACTGTAAAAGTTGAGGTAATTGTGTAATTTCAAAAATTGAAGGGTATAAAATTGTGAAGTGAATTAGAATTGAATTAGATGCTAATAAATGGATAATTTTATATTTTAGATCAAGAGTTTGAAGATAATCGTGAAAAAGGGAAATTAACAGAATAGTCCATGAATTACTACAACTTCTACAATCTACCCCAGGAAAGTTCATATGGTTAAACTTTAATGTTTATTTATTAAATTGATGAATAGTATTATGTATTTATTTATATTTTTGTTGTACAAATTAAAACTATTATTAAATTATAAAATTGGATTGAATGTTTAAAACAAGTACAACGTAGGATTGAGTACAATTGCTTTATGGCAAAGGAGGAATTGACGGAAAAGACCATGGTTGAATTATGACAGTGTTTACATGTAAGACCATAGCTAGGCTATGGCATTTTAATGAAAATACCATAACTGAGTTATGGCACTTTGAATATAAGACCATGGTTGGACCATGACAGTAATTATATGTAAGACCATAGCTGGGCTATGGCATTCTGACGATAAGACCATAACTGGGTTATGGCACTACTAATGTAAGACCATGGCAGGGCCATGGCAATGCATGTGTAAGACCATAGTTGGACTACGGCACAAAGAAAATGATGTACTCATATCCGTAAGTCGTTCTTTGATTCAATAAGAATTGGTGAAAGACTTATGTGATTGAATTGAAAGATTTATTGATTATTACTGATATTGATCTGAAAGAAGTGTGTTCATCGATTTATGTTACACTGGGCATGAAGAATGTATTATCTATATATAATTTAGTTTATTATATTAAGTTCGGTAGGATCCATGTTTAACCTATTTAACTTACTAAGCTTCAATGAGCTTACTTGTGTGTTTAATGTTCTTGTAGATTAACATGTGGTCGGAAGATCGGATCAACACATCAAGCCACATTATCCAGTTTAATCCGGTAGTTGTTGCAATGTAAATTTTGGCTTAAATGGCATGTATAGGGTTGGTTTGGCAATGAAATAGTTGGAGTTGTGGTTGTGAATTTTTAAATGTTTGTAGGTAAGTAATTAGTAGTAGGATTTGATAAATCAATGAAATGAGTAAAGTAGGTAAGTATAAGTAATTTATGTATTTGTGATGTTATGTCATGTTTAGAACATGTTTTGGTTTATTTTGATTGCTTGGTTGGAATATATTGGTGTATTCAAATGTTGGGTGTAGGTTGATGTTAAAATGGATGAGAAAATTGACCTTAAAATGGCCTATTTTCATCGACACGGGCATATGTCTCAGCTGTGTGTGACACACGGCCTGGCACATGGGTATGTGATCTGGCCGTGTGTCCCCTGCATCTTAAAAATTCAAAACAGAATGCTTAGGTTTTTCCATAAGGCCTAGCACACGGGCGAGTGACTTGGCCGTATGACCCCTGCACCTTGTACACGGCCTAGCATACGGACTTGTGGTTGGCCGTGTGACCCAAGTCAGAGAGTTACACAGGTAAGGACATGGGCTAAGACATGTCCGTGTGTCTCATATTGAAAGCCTACACAGTCTAAGACACGGGCGTGTCTCCTGGCCGTGTGAGCCACACGCTCGGCCACACTAGCATGTGTCCACTGCTCCTAAATTTTTTTTTTATTGAGAAAAATTCTCTGAGTATCTGGTTTAGTCCCGATCTATTTCTAAGGTGTAAATTGGGCCTTGTGGGCCCATACAAGGGACAATATAAGTATTTTATGATTGGTTTCTGATAAGTTTATTAAAATGTTATAAAATGTTCTTATTTATTCCGTAAAGTTCAATAATGCTTCGTAACCTTGTTGCGACAACGGATAAGGGTTAGGGGTGTTACATGTTACGAGAGAAACAGTTATACGGGAAGCTTAGTAAGTGTGAATTCTGATTATCAGAGGTTGTATTTTTGGGTCATGTTATCTCAGCAGATGGAATTAGAGTTGATCCGAAAAATATTGAGGCAATTGTTCAATGGAAAGTACCGAGGAATGTGTCAGAGGTTCGTAGTTTTCTTGGATAAGCCGGTTTGAGCGGTATTGGTTGTGTTTTGGTGAAAGATGAAAAAGTGATTGCTTATGCACCTCTTCAATTAAAAGCGCAAGAATGCATTTATCCGATACACGATTTAGAGTTAGCTACTGTGGTTTTTGTTCTAAAGATATAGAGACACTATTTGTACGGAAAAAAGTGTTATATTTATACTGATCATAAGAGTCTCAAATACCTTCTATCAAATACCTTCTATCTCAAAAGGAGTTGAATTTGAGACAGCGTCGTTGGGTCGAGCTTTTGAAAGATTTTGATTGTGTTATTCATTATCACTCTAGTAAAGCTAATGTTGTAGCTAATGCTTTGAGTAGAAAATCAGCGATTAAATTGCGAGCAATGTTTGTTCAGCTCAGTATCAATGATGATGGAAGCTTGGCTGAATTAAATATCAAATCGGTGATGTTTGATCGGATCAAGTCAGCGCAATTAGAATATGACAAGTTGGCGAAAAAAAGAGAAGTGGTTCAAAATGGTACATTAGAAAATTTTAACATTGATGATTGTGGTTGCTTAAGATTTCATAACTGAATCTGTGTTCCAGATGTTTCAAAATTGAAAGAGTTGATACTTCACGAAGCTCATGATAGTCATTTTGCTTTGCATACTGGAGGAATGAAAATGTATCGTGATCTGCGAGAATCTTATTGGTGGCCAAGAATGAAAAGAGTTGTGGTTGAATATGTAGCTAAATATTTAACTTGTCAACAAATTAAGGCAGGACATCAAGTTCCTACCTGATTACTTCAGCCTATTTTTATTCCTAAATGGAAATGGGATTGTATCATGACGGATTTTGTAACGGGGTTACCTTTATCAGCAAGTAAGAAAAATGTTATTTGGGTGATTGTTGATCGACTTACGAAATCGGCTCATTTTATAGCGGTTAAGACTGATTGGTCACTTTAAAAGCTTGTTGAAGTTTATATTCAAGAAATAGTAAGATTGCACGGTGTCCCTATGTCGATAATTTCTGATCGAGATCCACGATTCACTTCAAGATTTTGGAAACAGTTGCATGAATCTCTTGGTACACGACTTAATTTTTGCACAGCTTTTCACCCGCAAACTGAGGGGCAATCTGAGCGTGTTATTCAGATTTTGGAAGACACGCTTCGTACTTATGTTATTGATTTTGAATCAGGTTGGGAGCGTTACTTACCTTTGGCCGAATTTGTATACAACAATAGTTTACAATCAAGGATTCAAATAGCTCCGTATGAAGCCTTATACGGTCGAAAGTGTCGATCACCTGTTTTTTGGATGGAACTGAGTGAAAGAAGAATAATCGGGCCGGAATTAATTCAAGAAATGGAAGACATTGTTAAGAAAATTCGAGATAGACTAAAGGCAACTTTGATAGACAGAAATCATATACAGATTCGAAACGTCGAGATATTGAATATTCTATTGGTAATAAAGTACTTTTTAAAGTTTCGCCTTGGAAGAAAATTTTGAAATTTGGTCGAAAAGGAAAATTGAGTCCTTGATTTATTGGACCGTATGAGATCATGGAAAGAGTGGGACCAGTTGCATATCGTTTAGCTTTGCCTGCGCAATTGCAGAAAATACATGATGGTTTTCACGTTTCGATGCTTAGAAGATCTCAATCGGACCTATCTCATGTTATTTCGACAGAGGATATTGAAATTCAACCTGATTTGTTGTACGAAAAAGAACCAGTTGAAATTTTGGCACGAGAAGTGAAAGAATTGCGTAATAAGTGAGTTCCGTTAGTGAAAGTGTTGTAATGTAGTCATAGTGTTGACGAAGCGACTTGGGAACCGAAAGAAACTATGAGATCTCTGTACCCCCCTCTTTTCAAGTAAATTTCAGGGAAAAAATTTATTAAGGGGGAGAACTGTAATGACCCGATAGTCACGGTGTCGAAAAGTGTATTTTTGAGACTCCGTTACTGTAAATCGGACTCGTAAATATTTTTAGCTAGTTGTGTAGTTAATTAGGTTTTGGTTAAGTGAATTTGCATGAATTAAGAGTAATTAGGTAAAAGGACTAAATTGCATATAGGGTGAAAGTCGAATTATAGATTCAAGAAAATTTTAAAAGGACTAAAGAAGCAATTATGCAACTCTTTCTTTATGAGGTGGCATAAGGTAGATTATTTGTGAATTTATTATATATATTATAAAATATACCTTAAGTGTTAAGTATATTTATTATATTATATAATAATATATTAATGTATAATAAAACAAAATAATAAAAGAACGAATTAAAAAAACAAAACGAGACAGAAAGAAAAAAAAAGAAAGAAAAGGGAGAAAGAAGGAGACAAAGGTTAGTCAATTTAGTCCCTTTTTTCTTGTAATTTTTATGTTTTTGGAATCCCGGTGTTAAATACTACCCGACCCATGCCAAAATTTTAGAAATTATTGAGTTTTTAAGTGTTGTTAATGTTGAATAATTTTAGTATTAAGGATCAAATTGATAGTTTTTTAAACTAGATATGAAAAAGGATTAAATTGTAGAACAAATAGTAAATGTTGTGTAATAGGTACTAAATTGTGAAAATTTTGAAATTTAGGAATTTATGTGAAAATTTTGAAATTTAGGAATTTATGTGAAAATAGGGAGTTGAATTTAGTCTCAAGTGGAATTTGCATGAAAATAAAGAATTAAATGTGAAGAATAAAAATTAGTCTCGGTTTAGGGACTAAATTAGAATTTTGGAAAATATTGAGTAAAAACTGAAATATTTAATATGAAATCGAATTATTTTGTATTGATGAATTTTAATTGTTTTAATTTCGTAGCTAATGTCGTACCGAAATCTTCGACTAAAAAGGGAAAAAATAAAGTCGACGAGGAATAGCTCGAAATTTCTGGTTTTTATATTTCTATAATCCGAACTTAGTTGTTAATTTTTATAATTCAATTTAATGTATATGGTAAGTTTTGAGGTGAGTAATTAATATTTTGATAATTGATTGAACTGGATTGAATAGATAAGTACATATTGAATGTATTTGTAATGGCCTAAATTCAGGGTTATCAGAATAGTGGTTTCGTAACCACAAATCTAATTTAAAAAGAATATTTATTTTTAAAAATTATTGCATGAATATTAATATGATAGGAAAGTCGTATGAAAATATCGATAGAAAAATTTTATCGATTTAGTGGTTAATTAGAAAAAAAAATATTGAAGAAATTGGGTAAAACGAGGTATCGAGACCTCGATCTAGTAAAATTGAGTAAAAAATATTTTTATAAATATTTATGAAATGTTGGTATTGTGGTATAAAAATTTCGTTAGAAAAGTTTAACGTTTGGGTAGTCAATTAAATAGAAATGACTAAATTGTAAAAGGTGTAAAAGTTGCTAAAATGATTAAATAGCTTAAGTGTCTAATGAGAAAGGATTTAAAAGGCAATTAGACCCAAAATTATTTGGGCTGGACGACAAGGGCACGAAATCAGCAAGAAAATTGATGATTTAAGGGCAAAATTAGAATATTGCATAATTAACTAAATAAAGTTAAGACTAAAGTGGAAATATCTAGATTTCTTTTGATTTTTCTTCATTCTCATCAGCCAAAACGCCATAGGAGGGGTTTTTTAAGCTGGTATTTCATAATTTTTGCATCAAGTGAGTTAATTCTTGCCTTTTTCTTGTAATATTTATGTTTTTAAGACTTTTACAACTAGGTCCTACTATTAAGTTCATTAGTTTTTTATTTTATGGATGAAATTGAAAGTTACCATGGTTGAGTACTGGAATTTTATGATGAATTAACATGTATTTGAAGTTTTAATTTTATTAAAAGATGGATTTACTAAATGTTTTTAGTCGAAATTGATTTTTAGGACTTAATTGTGAAAAAGTTTGGAATTAAGGTTTGATGCTGAAATTCTGATTCCCAAAGGTTTTGAATTAGTTTAAGATGATATAATAAAGTGCTATTTGAGGAAAAAATCAGCTCAATTGGGGGTTAATTGAGTAGGGATCAATTGTAAAAACTATAAAATTTGGGGTAAATATGCAATTTCAAAAATTGAGAGGTATAAATTGTGAAATAAATTAGATTAAAATTAGATGCTGATAAATGGAAAATTTTATACTATAGATCAAGAAATTGAAGATAAACGAGGGAAGGAAAAAGTTGTCGAATAGTCCCTAAAATCTCTACAACTACTACAAATTGTTACGAGTAAGTTTGTGTAACTTGATTTATATTCTTAAATGCTTGGAATGCATGTTTATTGATGTGAATATGGTTTGGATGTTCATTGTAAGATATTTGATGAAAAAATTGACAATTCTCGATAAAAAGGGGAAATAAATCCGGGTTGAATGAAATGGACTTCAATAGATCACTGAAAAGGGAATTGACGGTACAAAGGATCTAGCCCAGATGGGTGATCCTAATGATATAGCCCTCCCAAAAAATATGTGTGAAATGGATTTAGCCCGGACGGGTAATCCAAATTAAGCTCATTAGAGTAATTGTCAATGCAGGGAATTTAGCCTGGACTGGTAATCCCGACAATACTCTTTGAGCATACGATACAGGGGATTTAGCCTAAACTAGTAACCCCGCTATAAGAAATGAGGATCGTTGGAGTGTGCTCTCTGGAAAAAGGGTATACCCATATGTGTACGAATTGACGAACCCAGAATTGTACACAAAAGTGTACTACTGAATACCCATCGAAAGTTCAAGAAATTCAACGGGATAAATATGAGAAATGGAAGAACATGAAAATTATGGAATTGATGAGCTCATCAATCATTTATCTTTGTATTGAATTTATGTGATGTTGCTTAACTAATGAAAAAGTTGAGTTTGTATGTGATAGGTATATGTTTATGTGAATTGGATGTGTGCTTGTGTTGTTAAATGATTGATGTATAAGTATGGTAAGTATAATTCCTATTGCATGAACTTACTAAGCACCATATGCTTTCCTCGTTCTCCTTTTTCTTATTTTGTAGTGCTCGAGAGCTCGAAGGTCAGAGATTAGTCGGAGCCTAATCACACTATCAACCCATATCTTTTAGTATATGAAAATGACTTATTTTGAAAGAATGGCATGTATAGACTAAATACCAATTTTTACATGGAAATTGATGTTTGTAACCTAGCTATTGGCATGGCTAGAGTAAGTATAATTTTGGGATTTTGTGAAAAATTCTCTGTGATTCTGATTTGGTTTCGGTCTGGTTTCGATGCATAATTTGGGCTTCGGAAGCCCTTCTAAGGGACGTAATAATAATTTTTGATAAATAAATGGTACTTGATTCAAATAAATAGAAATTGGTTCCGTAAGTTTCGATAATACCTCATACCTTATTCCGACGACGGATACGGGTAAGGGGTCTTACATTTGTTGGTATCAGAGCTAGGTTTAGTCGGTTCTTGGACCGACGTAGCAAATACGAGATTAGCTATACATGCCATTATTTTATATTTGATAGTGTGATATCTCCTGACCATTTAAAATGTGTTTTGCTTATAGTAAATGCCTGCAGATCGAGCTTAACCAGAGGGAAGTCGAAGTTACTAGTAGTAGAAGGTCCGAGATAGAGGAATAAGGTGAAGAGGCTAAATTGGCCTTCTTTCAAATGATGAATGACTGGTTTAGTCAATACTTAAGAACTAACCTTGTAGTGCAGCAAGCTCAAGCTCCCCCTCCTGCTCCTCCACCGGTTCCTGAGATTCCACAAGGTACAGGTACTGAATCTATCAGAAAAAAGAAAGCTCTGATTAATAAAAAAATATGGGGCCGAAGAATTTCGAGCAACAGTTGATGATGATCCCGAACGGGCTGAATTCTGGTTAGAGAATACTATTTGGGTTTTGGAGGAATTATCTTGCACACCAGAAGAGTGTCTGAAATGTGCAGTATCATTGCTAAAAGATACAGCTTACCATTGGTGGAATACTAAAGCTTTAGTTGTTCCGAAAGAAGAAATTACATGGGAATTCTTTCAGGCCGAGTTCAGAAAGAAATATATAAGTCAGAGGTTCCTCGATCAGAAGAGAAAAGAATTTCTTGAGTTGAAATAGGGTAACAGATCAGTATCTGAGTATGAAACAGAATTTGTTCGATTGAGTAATATGCTCGGGAATGGGTACAGTCAGAAGCCGACATGTGCAAACTATTCGAAGAAGGGTTGAATGAAGATATTAAGCTACTAATCGGAATTCTTG
This sequence comes from Gossypium australe, assembly GCA_005393395.2. Classification (NCBI taxonomy): domain Eukaryota; kingdom Viridiplantae; phylum Streptophyta; class Magnoliopsida; order Malvales; family Malvaceae; genus Gossypium; species Gossypium australe. The sequence goes on from SMMG02000038.1 coordinate 47,472, forward strand.
AAATTTGAGAGTTTGCTACATTGGCAGAGCGAGCTTATAAAGCAGAAGAATTAAACAAAGAGAAGAAACAGACTGAGAGGTAAGCTCAAATTCTTAGTAAAAGACCGATGGAAAATTTTCATTTTTCTACTTCAAAAAAATTGAAGAAATACCAGGATCGTTCTACCTCAGCCACTGGGTATTCGGGTAGAAAGTGAGGTTCTTAACGCACTAATCCAAGACTGAAAAGTGGAGAATGCGAACTGAAAAGTGGAACCTATTATAGATGTGGCTCTTTCGATCATTTCCTCATAAATTGTCCCGAAAGAATAGAAAAAGACGCAGAACAAACATCGAAGCCGAGTAATCCTGCTTCGAGGGGTAGACCACCTCGACCTAATGTTAGTGGTAGCTAAGGAGTTACAAAAGATATTGCAGGCAGATCTGAGGCACGAGCACCAGCCAGGACATATGCTATTTGTGCCAGAGAAGATGCCTCCGCACCAGATGTAATTACTGGTACATTTTCTTTACTTGATACTGATATTATTGCATTAATTGATTCTGGCTCCACACATTCATACATATGCACAAAATTAGTATTTGTTAAAAAATTATCTGTTGAACCTACTGAATTTGTGGTTAAAGTCTCGAACCCCCTAGGCCAGTTTGTGATGGTGGATAAAGTTTGTAAAAATTGTCCACTGATGGTAAAAGGTATTTGTTTCTCGGTTGACTTGATGTTATTGCCTTTTGATGAGTGTGATGTGATATTGGGCATGGATTGGTTAACTGAGCATGATGCAGTAGTAAACTGTAAACAGAAATATATTGTGCTGAAGTGTCAGAATGGTGAATTACTCCGGGTTAAATCTGATCAGACAGAGGGATTATCTGATGTGATTTCAGTTATGACAGCTCAGAGGTGTGTCAGAAAAGGGTATGATGCTTATTTGGCATATGTGTTAGACACTAAGGTATCTGAGTCAAAGATACCGGCAGCGCCAGTTGTATGTGAATTTTTCGATATGTTTCCAGAGGAATTACCGGGGTTGCCACTAGAAAGAGAAGTGGAATTTTCTATAGATCTGATTCCGGGAACTACTTCGATCTCCATAGCTCCATATCGTATGGCTCCTAAGGAATTAAATGAGTTAAAGACACAATTGCAAGAACTTGTTGACAGGGGTTTTTGTCTGACCGAGTCATTCACCTTGGGGTGCTCCGATTCTGTTTGTGAAAAAAGAAAGAAGACTCCTTAAGATTATGTATTGATTACCGGTAGCTCAACAAAGTCAAGAATAAGTACCCGTTGCCTTGGATTGATGATATGTTTGACCAGTTGAAGGGTGCCACGGTATTTTCAAAGATTGATCTCCGGTCGAGCTACTATCAATTACGGGTAAAGGAGTCAGATGTACCGAAGACAGCTTTCAAAACCAGGTATGGGCATTATGAGTTTCTTGTTATACCGTTTGGGATGACTAATGCACCAGCAATATTTATAGACCTGATGAATCAGATATTCAGACCGTCCTTAGATAGGTTCGTGGTAGTTTTTATTGATAATATCATGGTCCATTACCGAGATGAAAATGAGCATGCAGATCATTTGAGAATTGTATTGCAAATCCTGCGTGAAAAGCAATTGTATGCTAAATTTAGTAAATGTGAATTTTGCCTCCGAGAGGTGAGTTTCCTTGGGAATATTGTATCTGTTGAAAGCATCATAGTAGACCCGAGTAAAATTTCAACCATTGTTAATTGGAGTCCACCGAATAATGTATCTGAAGTTAGGAGTTTTCTGGGTCTAGCTGGGTATTATCAGAGATTTCTATAGGGGTTCTCTATGATAGCTTCTCCAATGACTCTACTAATACAGAAAGATGTTAAATTCGAGTGGACTGATGAATACCAGCAGAGCGTCGATAAACTGAAAGATCTACTGACGAAAGCACCTATACTAGTGCAGCCTGAGCCGGGTAAGGAATTTTTAATTTATAGCGATGCTTCGTTAAATGGTTTAGGTTGTGCCTTGATGCAAGAAGGTAAAGTTATAGCCTATGCTTCGAGACAACTTAAGCCATATGAAAGAAATTACCCGGTGCATGATCTTGAATTAGCTGCTATTGTAGTTGCACTAAAAATATTGTAGCATTACTTGTATGGTGAGAAATGTCATATCTATACTGATCATAAAAGTTTGAAATATCTGATGACATAGAGAGATCTAAATTTGAGACAGTGCTGGTGGCGTGAATTGATAAAGGACTATGATTTGATTATTGATTACCATCCGCGTAAGGTTAATGTTATTGCTGATGCTTTAAGTCGAAAATCTCTGTTTGCTTTACTAGCTATGATTGCCCGATTGTCTTTGGTTGATGATGGTTCAGTCATAGCTGAGTTGAGAGTTAAACCGACATTTCTACAGCAAATATGTGAAGCTCAGAAAAATGATAAAAAGTTACAGGCTAAACGGGTACAATGTGAGCCAAGTAATGATTCAGAATTTCAGATTGGGACTGATGGTTGTTTATTATTCAGAGGCAGAGTATGTGTACAGAAGAATTCAGAGCTTGTACAGAAGATTTTACACGAGGCACACAGTGGTATTATGTCCGTACATCTAGGAAGTAATAAAATGTATAATGATTTGAAGAAGATGTACTGGTGGCCAGGTATGAAACGTGATATTTCTGAGTTTGTATCATGATGTCTGATATGTCAAAAGGTCAAAGCAGAACATCAGGTACCCTTGGGATTACTCCAGCCATTTACTATACTGGAATAGAAATGGGAAAGAATTACAATGGATTTTGTGTCGGGAATTACCATTGTCACCGAAGAAGAAAGATGTCATTTGGGTGATCGTTGATCAATTAACAAAATCAGCACATTTTATCCCGGTACGTATGGATTATTCTCTAGATAAATTGACTGAACTGTATATATCTGAGATTATCAGGCTACATGGAGTGCCAATACCCATTATCTCTAATAGAGATCCCCGATTTACATCTCGTTTCTGGGATAAGTTACAAGAAGCTCTGGGTACCCAGTTGTATTTCAGCACTGGTTTTCATCCTTAGACAGATGGCCAATCTGAACGAGTAATTCAGGTATTAGAGGACATGCTTCAATGCTGTGTACTAGAATTTGAAGGTAACTGGGAAAAGTATTTGCCTTTGATTGAATTTGCCTATAATAACAGTTATCAGTCCAGTATTAAAATGGCTCCGTATGGAGCTTTGTACGGTAGAAAATGTAGAACTCCATTGCATTGGACAAAGCTTAGCGAGAAAAAGTTATATAGGGCTGATTTGATTCGAGAAACCGAAGAAAAAGTAAATGTGATTCGGAATAGCTTGAAAGCGGCCTCAAATCGTCAAAAGTCCTATGCCGACCTGAAACGAAAAGAGATTGAACTTCAAGTCGGTGACAAGGTATTCTTAAAAGTATCTCCATGGAAAAAAGTACTCCGATTTGGTCGAAAAGATAAATTGAGCCCATGGTTCATTGGGCCATATGAGATTACGGAACAGATTGGACCGGTTACCTATCGGTTAGCTTTACCACCAGATCTTGACAGAATTCATAATGTATTTCATGTATCTATGCTACGGAGGTACCGCTCAGATCCATCACATGTTATTTCCCCGGCAGAGTTTGGAGTTCAGCCTGATATGACTTATAGTGAAAAACCAGTCAAAATTTTGACACGGGAGACAAATGAGCTTAGAAACAAAAAGATAAATTTGGTAAAAATACTATGGCAAAAGCACAGGATTGAAGAAGCAACATGGAAACTGGAGGAGGCAATGAGGAAACAATACCCTAACCTCTTTACTGTTAAGATTTTCGAGGACGAAAATCCTTAAAGGGGGGAGTTGTAATGGCCTAAATTCAGGGTTATTGAAATAGTGGTTTCGTAACCACAAATCTAATTTAAAAAGAATATTTATTTTTAAAAATTATGCATGAATATTAATATGATAGGAAATTCGTATAAAATATCGATAGAAAAATTTTACCGACTTACTGGTTAATTAGAAAAAAAATTGAAGAAATTGGGTAAAAATGAGGTATTGAGACCTCGATCTCGTAAAATTGAGTCAAAAATATTTTTAAAGTGGGTAAATATTTTTTACTTGTTGGTATTGTGGTATTAAAATTTCGTTAGAAAATTTTAAAGTTTGGGTAGTCAATTAAATGGAAAGGACTAAATTGAAAAAGGTGTAAAAGTTGTTGGAATGATTAAATAGCTTAAGTGTCTAACAAGAAAGGATTTAAAAGGCAATTAGACCCAAAATTATTTGGGCTGGACGGAAAATGCATGAAATCAGCAACAAAATTGATTATTTAAGGGCAAAATTGGAATATTACATAATTAACTAAATAAAGTTAAGACTAAAGTGGAAATATCTAGATTTCTTTTGATTTTTCTTCATTCTCATCAGCCAAAACGCCATAGGAGGGGTTCTTTAAGCTGGTATTTCATAATTTTTGCATCAAGTGAGTTAATTCTTGCCTTTTGCTTGTAATTTTTATGTTTTTGAGATTTTTACAACTAGGTCCTACTATTAAATTCATTAGTTTTTGATTTTATGGATGAAATTGAAAGTTACCATGGTTGAGTACTAGAATTTTATGATGAATAAACATGGATTTGAAGTTTTAATTTTATTAAAAGATGGATTTACTAAATGTTTTTAGTAGAAATTGATTTTTAGGACTTATTTGTGAAAAGTTTGGAATTAAGGTTTGATGCTGAAATTCTGATTTCCAAAGGTTGTGAAGTAGTTTAAGATGATAGAATAAAGTGCTAATTAAGGAAAAATTAGCTTAATAGGGGGGTTAATTGAGTAGGGACCAAATTGTAAAAATTATAAAATTTGGGGTTAATATGCAATTTCAAAAATTGAGAGGTATAAATTGTGAAATAAATTAGATTAAAATTAGATGCTGATAAATGAAAAATTTTATATTATAGACCAGGAAATTGAAGATAAACGAGGGAAGGAACAAGTTGTCGAATAGTCCCTAAAATCTCTACAACTACTACAAATTATTACGGGTAAGTTTGTGTAACCTGAATTATATTATTAAATGTTTGGAATGCATGTTTATTGATGTGAATATGGTTTGGATGTTCATTGTATGATATTTGATGAAAAAATTGATAATTCTCGATAAAAAAGGGGAAATAAATCCGGGTTGAATGAAATGGACTTCGATGGATCACTGAAAAGGGAATTGACGGTACAAAGGATCTAGCCCAGACGGGTGAACCTAATGATATAGCCCTCCCGAAAAATATGTGTGAAATGGATTTAGCCCGGACGGGTAATCCAAATTAAGCTCATTAGAGTAATTGTCATTGCAGGGGATTTAGCCTGGACTGGCAATCCCGACAACACTCTTTAAGTGTAACACCCCTTACCCGTATTCAACATCTGAATCGGATATGAGACATTACTGAACTTAACTTGCTTATACCCGCAGCATCAGGCCATAAAGTTTCATTCTAACTTAAAACTTTTCATTTATAATCATAATGTCCCTATCAAGGTTCTACGAGACCCTAAACATACATTTGAGTGATTCGGGACCAAACCGGAAACTTTCGCACACTTAGAAAAATTTTGTTTAAACAGGGCCACACGTCTGTGTGAAATGGAACATGTCCGTGTGGGCAGGCCGTGTGATCTCACACGCCCATGTTCCTAGCCCGTTTGGAATTTATTTTTCGTTTCGAACCTATAGGGGTTTTCACATGGCCAGACACACGCCCGTGTCCGTCACACAGCCTCGACACACCTGTGTCTTAGCCCGTGTGCCAAAAACCATTGCATTTCGTTTATGACGTCATCACCTTACTATGTTCACACAGCTAAGGCACACGCCCATGTCCTTAAACCGTGTGTCGAATTAAATTCCAAATTCAGGTGCAGACTTCGCATGGCCTGGGCACAAGCCCATGTCCATGGTCATGCCTCCCACACGGCTGAGACACACGGCCATGTCTCTGCCCGTGTGTTTACTATAGAGCATACTGACTTGTAAACCTAGCATGCATGGGGTCACACGACCAACCAACACGCCCATAGGGCTGACCGTGTGTCACACACGGCCTAGACACACGTCCGTGTATCTACCCATTTGGACATTTGAAAGGCTATCTACCAAGCCAAATGCCACCCTATACAGCAATCATACTTACACCAATTCAATCCAATATATATCAGGACTATAAGTACTTCTAAAGACTAAAAATCAAGACATCCACACAAGCATACACTTAATGAATTTCATCATCATTGAACATATATAAACTTGTCAAGTATTGACCCAATTCCAATGACCACTTACAAAATGAACTTAACAACATTAATAGCCAACACTATAATAGCCCAAATTTCAGCGATGTCGGAAATAGTGGTTTTAGACCACCAAATCCTACAAATGAACTCGTAGATTATATTATTTAATATTTACAAGCCAAATGTAGCTTTTAAAATATTTTTGAAATAGTAAATTGTGTTTTATAAAGATTTATTTGGTCAAGAAATTGAGAAAAAGATGTATCGGATCTCGGTGTTATAAATCGAGTCATAAATATTTTTATGAATATTTACGGAATGTCAATAAGGTAGTATTAAAATTTCATTGAAAAATTTTGACATTTGGGTGGTTAATTAAATAAAAAGGACTAAATTGAAAAAGGTGTAAAAGTTGCTAAAAGGATTAAATAGCTTAATTGTCAAATGAGGAAGGACCTAAAGTGAAAATAAGCCCAAAGGAGATATTCTGGGCGGCAATAGCTGAGAAAAATCGGGAAATGGGTGAAATAAAGGCAAAATTGGAAAATTGCCAAAAATAGCTAAATAAAAATTGGACCAAATTGGAATATCTAGAATTCTCTTTATTTCTCTTCATTTTCATCAGCTGAAAAACAGCCATGGAAGAGGGTTCAACCTGGTTTTCATACTCTAGCTTCAAGTAAGTTTAATTCTTGCTTTCTCCTTGAAATTTCTATGTTTTTGGACTTTTACAATTGGGTCCAACTTACTATGTCATTAGTTTTTGATTCTATGGCTAATTTTTAAAGTAGCCATGGATGAGTTCTGGAAGCATATGATGAATAAATAAATTAAGCTTTAATTTTGATATATGATGATTTTATCAAGTAAAATTGATGGAAATTGGTTTTAGGACCAAATTGTAAAAGAGTTTGGAATTAAGGTTTAATGCTAAAGTTCTGATTTTCAAGGGTTAGGAAGTAGTTTAAAATGATAGAATAAGATATTAATTGAGAAAAATTAGCTCAATTGAGAGGTTAATTGGGGATTGAATTGTATGAACTGTGAAATTTGGGGCAAAATGAAAATCAACACTTTTCACTAAAACAGTTTTGGACAGCAGCAGTAGTCTAACTTTGAAAAACACAAAATATTATATAAATCTAATTATAGGATGAATAAAATATGGAATTAAAGCTTATTGAGTCTAGTTTTTTATAGAAGAAATGATGTAAGCAATGGAATTGTAAATCATGCGATATAATAGGTTTTGTGGGACAAGGTCAGAATAATTTTGGGTTCCTCTGTTCTGACTTTGGAAAATCATAAAAAATTGGAGGAAAATAATTATCGGTTATGATTTATATTCATAAAATACTCAAAGAGCCTATTTTCAAAATAAATAAACGGTAACATTATCCAAATTCTGTACGATGAGATAATTAATTTTTAATGAAGAGGGGTCGGAACTGTCAGACAGCAGAACATGGGTGACTTTAAATAATAAACTGTACTTATTGGATAAACCAAAAATTCTAAAAATATTATGGTAAGAATATATGTGAGTCTAATTTTAGGAAAAATTAACGGATCTTAATTTGGAGTTCTGTAGCTCAAGATAAAAATAATTTAGTGACTATGACACGGATGGACAGCTTGGATATTCACATAAATAAATAGTGAAAAATTATAGATAATGTTACTTACAAATGTGTTATTTATACTAAGGATGTGGAATGGAGAGGAGGAGGGGAAAATATGTGAATTACTTATGTATAAATTGATCACATGCCCGATTATAATCGATTGAAATCGAAATGATATAATGTTTTATTTCAAGTATTTATTATGAAACTAAGATTATCGTTATGGTATAAAAATCGAATTGTAAGTTCGTGTAACTTGAATTATATTCTTAAATGCTTAAAATATATTTTTATTGATGTGAATATGATTAGGATGTTTATTGTATGATAATTGATGAAGTATTTGATATTCGTGATGAAAAGGGAAAATAAATCCCGGTTGAATGAAAGGAAAATTCGATGGATCTCTGAAAAGGAATTGACGGTATAAAGGATCTAGCCCGGACGGGTGATCCTATCCCGATATAGCCCTCCCGAAGAATATGTGGAAAATAGATTTAGCTCGGCGGGTAATCCGAATTAGGGTCTGAATTTAGCCTGGACTGGTAACTCAGATCCAAACTCATTAGAGTAATTGTCGTTGCAGGGGATTTAGCCTGGATTGGTAATCTCGACAATACTCTATGAGTTTATATTATAGGGGATTTAGCCTGGACTGGTAATCCCGCTGTAAGGATGAGGTTCACGGGAGTGTGCTCTCTGAAATGGAAATGTGCGCACATGAATATGAATTGATGGACCTGGATTTGTACACTAAAATGTTCCCTTGAAAATCCATCGAAATTCCGAGAAATTCAACAGGATAAATATGAAAAAATAACAAAGAAATGGAAATCATGGTGTTGATGAGCTCATCAATCATGGTATATATTATGTGATATAAGGAAATACGAGTTGATGAGACATGAACATAGAACTTGGTTGATGAATGAGTTCATTTATGATTATATATTTGTACACCTTTGAGTGTATTATCCGTATGAATTGGTATTCCAAATGAGTTAATGAGAAGAGTTCTAATATGAAATAATCTGAATTCTAAATGAAATATTATGAAAACGTATTTGAAATACATTGGTATGTCTTGTATTTGTTATCTGAGTTCATAATGTGGAAAGTAAATGTATGTGGAAATATGAGATGATGATACCTGTCCATGGAATTTATTGGTGGATACGTACATCCAAATTTATATGATAGATTTTAGTGAACATTGAAATTGGGCACAATAAATGATTTATCAATTTAATTTGTGATTGGCAGGAAGAGTTAATGAATTGCATGTTTATGAATTGTTACACGTATTTGTCGAAATACAAGGAAATGATGGTAATTGATACATGGAAATATGAGACTATGATATATATAAAAACATGGCATATGTTTGATAAATGTGTTCATTCATAATTATAGAATTGTGCATCTCAAGTGCACTATATGTGTAAAGATGATGTTTCAAATAATTTGATAAGTAAAACTTCAATATGAAGTAGTTTGAAACCAAGACAAATTGTTATAAAAATGTACATGAAATACAGGGGTATGATTGTTATATGTTATATGAATACATAATGTGAAAAAGTATAAGTACAAGAGAAATTTAATAAGAATTGAGCCTGTATACATTTCTTGTTTATCATATGAAGTGTGCGACTAACAAATGCTATTAAGTATAAGGCTCGGTTGAATATCTTAAATTAGTTTTGTATGTATTAAATATGGGTGGAAAATAAGGATCAAATGAGTGAGAAATATGGTTTGGAAAGCTTTATTTGTAAAAATTAACTTTACCACACGGCCTAGCAACACGGGCGTGGGACCCTTGTAAATGAAATAAATTTTGGGATTTTGCGAAAAATTTCATACGATTCTGATTTAGTCCCGACCCAATCCTAATGCATGATTTGGACCTCGAGGGTCCGTTAAAGAAACTTTTATAACCAATTTCGGTATTTGAGCAATATATGGTTTAAATTGTCTGTAAATGTTCTGTACTCCTCGATAATGCCTCGTACTTTATTCCGGCAACGGATACGGGTAGGGGGTGTTACAAACACTCTGGCTAACAAAAATGACATCACAAAAGAGACTAAGTCCTATACATGCCATACTCAAAATGAATCTAACTTTGCTATACCAAAGAGTAGTCGGTAGTGTGATTTCCGAACTCCGACGTTCCACGAATTCTCGAGCTAACTTGGCAATGCTTCAAGGAAAAAGGGAAATGAGAGGAGTAAGCATAAAGCTTAGTAAGTTTGCATGAAAATAAATAACAACATAAGCTCATAATATCATCCAATCATGGCATTGGATAAAATGCAAAGTCTTAAGTACTTTGCCATAACTTACTCTTACTTGTTCTTATTACATACATACCATGTCACGTATCGTAAACAATTTCTCGTGAATTAGTCATAGGTACCTATATTCACTTAATCACATAGCTTTAGCACTAATCTTATTTCTATTTCAAGCTCAACTATTTATCCCACTAAATCACTTGGGATACTCAAAGATACATGTTCATCGTCATTCACACAATTACGAAGTCAATGCCACATCCCATATGTGGTCTTACATGAGGTCACCTCTGAGTGCCGATGCCATATCCCAGATATGGTCTTATACGGGATCTCATATCAGTTTTCGATGCCATATCCCGAATATGGTCTTATACGATATTCATATTCAATGCCGATGTCATATCCCAGATATGGCCTTATACGAGATCTAAATTTGGTGCTGAGGCCATGTCTCAGATATGGTCTTACACGTGACTTTATCCATCTCATGTCTCAATGATGGTATTCTCACATTTATTATAGTCCAACTAGGACTTCAACATCACAAGTTTCATCATTTTTCTCATTCAACACCATCACTAAATTTCATAGAAATATTATGCATCATTATAATATCAAACATTCTCAAACATACTAGCATAATGCTGAATTTATCACATACAAACTTACCTTAATTTCAAAATAGGCTAGATAGCCGATCTAGTTCGATACTTTGCCATTTCCTCGGTCGAGGTTAATCCTTCGTTCTTCTTGATCTATAACAAAAATTTAACTCATTTAGTAACCATATTAATCAACACATTTCAATAATCATGCTTTGGAAAAATTACCATTTTGCCCTTAGACTTTCACAAAATGACCATTTTACCCCTAGGCTCGGAAATCAATTCTAATCAAATTTATTTCTTTAACGAGCCTAGGTGAACATTTATTACTCTTATGGCAACCCTCAATACTCATTATTTCACACATTTACCAGATATTTTACAATTTTTACAAAAGGGTCCTTTTAGGTGTTTTCATGGAAACACATTCCATAAAAGTTGTTTATCTAACAACTATAACTCATTTTGTTCCATAAAAATGCAGCAAACAACTTAAAATCTCACATGGAAAAACTCTAAATTTTTCACCATTTTGCAAAATAGTCCCCTCTTTAGATAGCTTAAGCTTTAGGGGTTTCAAAAGTACAAATATTATCAAGAAATGATCACTAAAACACTTACTTGTAAGGAGAAGAATTTGATGAAATTTTTGAGATTTCAAAATCCCTATTTGCTGCTAATTTTTGGTGGATGAGTGAAGGAGAAAAGATGATATCTTTTCTTTCTTTATTTTATTCTATTTCATCAATTTAATCCACCTACTACACCAACTTTGACTAATTTTGACTTCTTTGTCCCCTATGGCCGGCCACCTCTTAAAACAAGGCCTAATCTCACATTTGAGACCTCTAATTAATATTTGAGACCTCTAATTAATATTCTATGGCTATTAGGCACCTTTAGCTTGTAAATTAGAACTTTCGCACTTTATGCGATTTAGTTATTTTTTGCGATTTAGCATGAAATCGCTAAAATTAAAGCACCAAAATTTTTATGCACCTTTATAATCATGTTATAACTCATAAAATAACATTAAAATAATTTTATCTGACCCCGGATTAGTGGTCCCAAGACCACTGTTCCAACTAGCCCCTAAATTAGGCTGTTACATTGAGCATATGATACAGGGGATTTAGCCTGGACTGGTAATCCCGCTGTAAGAAATGAGGTTCGCGGGAGTGTGCTCTCTAGAAAAAGGGTATACCCATATATGTACAAATTGACGAACCCGGAATTGTACGCAAAATTGTACTATTAAATATCCATCAAAATTCCAAGAAATTCAACGGGATAAATATGAGAAATGGAAGAACATGAAAATTATGGAATTGATGAGCTCGTCAATCATTTATCTTTGTATTGAATTTATATGATGTTGCTTAATTGATGCAAAAGTTGAGTTTGTATGTGATAGGTATATGTTTATGTGAATTGGATGTGTGCTTGTGTTGTTAAATGATGGATGTATAAGTATGGTAAGTATAATTCCTGTTGCATGAACTTACTAAACACCATGTGCTTACCCCGTTCTCCTTTTTCCTGTTTTGTAGTGCTCGGGAGCTCGAAGGTCGGAGATTAGTCGGAGCCTTATCACACTATCAACCCATATCTTTTGGTATATGAAAATGACTTATTTTGAAAGAATGGCATGTAGAGCCTAAATACCAATGTTTACACGGAAATTGATGTTTGTAACCTAGCTATTGGCATGGCTAGAGTAAGTATAATTTTGGGATTTTACGAAAAATTCTCTGTGATTCTGATTTGGTTCTAGTCTGGTTCTGATGCATAATTTGGGCTTCGGAAGCCCATCTAAGGGACGTAATAATAATTTTCGATAAATAAATGGTACTTGATTCAGATAAATGGAAATTGGTTCCGTAAGTTCCGGTAATGCCTCGTACCCTATTCCAGCGACGAATACGGGTAAGGGGTGTTACATTGTGGTACCTATGAGGGTACATTGGTTAGGCACCTAGGATGTTTGTTTGATATGTTTTGGATGTGTTTGATTGTGTCTTGAATTAGTTAAACGAATGATTTTTGAGTTACTTATTGTCCAAGCTTGTAGGGAATGGTAAACTTGTTGTTTAAGGTACATTTTGAGTCCACACGGCCAGACACACGGGTGTGTGACTGGGCCGTGTGAGACACACAACTAGCACACCACGCGGTCTGGCACACAGGCGTGTGGTTCAGCCGTGTGACCCAAGTCAGAGAATTACACGGGTATAGACACGAGCTGGGACACGACCGTGTGTCCCTATTTCAAATGCCCAGACGGTCTAAGACACGGGCATGTCTCCTGACCGTGTGAGCCACACGGTCGTGTGAACCCTGCAGTTTTGAAATTTTTTAATATTTTTCGAAAAAACTCTCTAAGTTTCCGAATTAGTCCCGATTTGTTTCTAATGTGTATTTTGGGCCTCGAGGGCTCGAATAAGGGACAGTATGTATGAGTTTAATTGGTTTTTGACCTGAATATAATATGATAAGAAATGTTTGTAATTTATGTCTGTTTGATCGATAAGCTTCAATAATGCTTCGAAACCTTATTCTAGCGACAGGTGTGGGTTAGGGGTGTTACATTAATTGTTTTATAATATTATTTTTAAAAAAAAATTAAATTTTTTTAAATTTTTTTAATTTAAATATCATTTTAAAAATTTTAAATATAATTTTTTAATATTATAAAACATTTAAAATATTATTTTAAAGATATGACCTTTCAAATTTTATTTGTTTTATACTATTTTAAATATATATTTTTAAAATTTTAAATATTTTTTAATTTTAAATATAAGTTTTAAAAAATATTTATTTCCTTTTTTAACAAATAAATCATTTTTTTTACTTTTTCAATCAATTCAATTTTCACTTTTTAAATAAAATATTATTTTTTAAAAATTTTAAATAGAATTTTAAAAAATGTTTGAATTACTTTAAAAATAATTAAAAAAATATTTTTAAAAAATTGTATTTAAAATTAAATAAATATACATTTAAAATATTAAAAACAAATAATAAATTTGAAAGTTCATATCTTTAAAAATAATATTTTAAATGTTTTATATTATTAAAAATATATTTGAATTTTTTAAAATAATTTTTAAAAAATAATATTATAAAACATTTCAAATATACATTTCAAATTTTATAAAACCAATAATAAAAAAATAAATAAAATAAATAAAGGACAAATAGAAAAAACTTGAAAAGTAAATAAATAAATAAACTTAAAAAGAGAAACAAAAAGAAAGAAAAAAGGACAGAATCAGAAAAATAAAAAATTTACCTGTTTCAATAGGCAGATAGGCAGTCAATTTATTTGGTTTCACCAAAAAAAAGGTAAAATTATTTAAACCCCTTATATTTTCAAAAATCATAATATTTTTCTAATATTTATACAACTGGCACAATTCTACATGGTTTTACAAAAAATTTATTTTTTAATGCAGATTACTGAAGTGGCATTTTGGTGGGGCCAAACATTTTGGCTCCACCAATTTTTATTATAGATTTTGGGTTATTTTCGTATTTTATTAAATAATAGGTCATTTAAGTAATTAATTATTTTTTTGATGTTATTTTTATAAAAAGAAAGTCCAATATCTTATAACCAAATATATAAAATAATATTAACATCACGTATAAAACTGTAATGGATTTGAATAGGCACAACAGTAGTTTAGTTAGAAAATATTTGGATGACGAATATGCATCTGTTTTTTTTTTTTTTTGCACAATACTTAGATTATTTATAGTTCTTTCTCGACCCATAAATAAAAAGATAATGCGATTCAACATACTCGAACCCGCATCCTTCTACATTGACAATAATATTCATACGAATTGAATTAAAACTCAATCGATATTTTTATATCAATTTAATATTAAAAATAGCATTTTCTAATAAAATAATATTTTATATTAAATTACTCACTATAAAATAGAAGTTATTGAGTTTTCTCGACCAAAAGAGAAAAACTCAAATGGATACAGATGATTAAGGAAAACAATGATAGTGTCCAATAAAATAATGGGAAATTTCCTTTCCAAGTTATAATAATGAGAATGCGTTTTTGGTTGACTCTAATTTCATCATGGTCTTTGAATGAAACTACTTATTAAGGTTTAATTGTAGTTGAGGTGATAGCAGCCTTCCATTTATAAGGGTATGATTCAAAACAAAATTTAACACAATATTAAAAAATTTAAGGAGTCCAAAGTCATTATGAATGTTTATTTCTATTCAATATAAACGAAATTAATAAAATGATTTTTTTTATATTTTAAAAATTTATTTAAATTTTAAAGTTTAGTATGAGTTGAGTTTAATTTAAATTATATACAACATATTTAAAATAAACAATAAATATAGAGTTAAGTCAGTGAAATAAGTTTACCTAAATAGATAAGACTTTTGTTCACCACTATCTCCTATCATACTCACCCATTATGAACACATGCTCTAATAAATTTTTTACTAAACATGAAAAAGAAAAACCAAAAGGCAAAAGTAGCACAAACAAGAAAGTGGGGGGACTCATCATTTTCACCCAAACCTTATTTCTTCTTTTCGACAATCAATCATAAAAATCCAACAAAACATTCTTTTATATATATATATATATATAATA
The DNA here is from genome assembly GCA_005393395.2 of Gossypium australe. Taxonomy (NCBI): domain Eukaryota; kingdom Viridiplantae; phylum Streptophyta; class Magnoliopsida; order Malvales; family Malvaceae; genus Gossypium; species Gossypium australe. The sequence continues at coordinate 62,947 of SMMG02000038.1, forward strand.
CTCTTAATTGTTACTAAACAACAACACGGCACTTCGTTATCAATAAACTAAATAAATTATAAATTCAAATTTCGAAATATAAAACTCAAAACTGACTATAAACTCTACCCTTAAATTTATTAAATATTAAATACATTTAATCCATTATAATTAAAGATTGATGGATTAAGTTAGTTATTTATCCAATATAAATATTTTTCTTCTTAAATCTAGTGGAGTAGGTCTACTTTTTTACTAAATTGTGTTAGGTTAGGTACGAATCTAGATAGATTCGGCCCACTTATCTTACCATAGTTTTTAAAATTATATCTTTTAATTTCATAAATATCTTTTACATTCCGACTAATTTACTCTTGAAATCCCCTTTTATCACTTTAATTTTTAATCTTCAGATTTTAATTAAATTACATTTTTACGCAAAAGCTTTAACCCCTTTTGTCTTTTGATTAGACCAACTCTTGTTCACGTTATTCCTCTAGACTTACTGATTGGTTCGAAAAATAAAAGGATTTAGATAAAAATACGAGACTTAAAAAATAGGTTTGGATAAAAATTAAGGCTCATTTTGTTAAATAAGCCAAGCTTTGAAAAATATACTTGAATAAAAAAATTAGGTCCGTTTAAAATATGAGTTGAGTTTAGGATTGAACATTCAAGGCCCAAACTCAATCCGATATATTTTTAAGTTATTAATGTTTTATGTTATTTTTATAAATTATGTAATTTATAACACATAAAAGTAATATTATATACTACTATGATATAAACATTAAAAGTTGTTAAGGTGACTGTATATAAAATTGTAATAAATAAAAATATATAAAATTATTAATTATTAAATACTAAATTAAAAATAATATAAATATATATTTTAAAATTTTTTTAAAAAAAATGTGTGAATCTAAAATGGACTTGAATTAACCATTTACAAATATAATCATAGTTAGGCAAAATTTTAGGTTCATATTTCGAGTCGAACTGAACTTAAACAAATATAAAATGTATTAATATCATGCATAAACCCGACCTCACCTAACCCATTAACACATCTAATTATATTTTTAAAATAATCAATAACAATGAAACATTTTTTTTAAAAAGCCATTAAATTATATTTTGAAATTTTAAAAATTGTACAAAAATATTTAAAACACTTAAATTCTTTTTAAACAAATCTCGAAATATTTTAATAAAAACATAGATTAAAAAAAAGGACATTTTTAAAATCATTTGACATTAGATCTAAATATAAAAAAAAAAATTCAAGATTTCCTCGCATATACAAATAGTAAAATAAAGACAATCTAGATATAAGATAATAAATTTGTAGAATTTAAAAATTCTATATCCAATGCAAAAAAAAAAAAAAGTATCATATAACGAAATTAAAAAAAGACCGATCTAACAAACAAACAAAAAACACTCATGAAAAATTGGAGTTGAGTCATGATTCTATTTTCTAAAGTAAAAAATATATATGAGACTTAAATAAACTTTTGATAATTTCACAATTAAATCACACAAATTCAGATATAAGATTAGACATAAATTTCAATCAAAAAATATATTTAAAGAGGGGTTAAAAACTCAAAAAAAAGTGTCCAAGTTGGTCAAAACTATATATGAATTACGATCCTCCCTAAGAAACAAGTCATGAACATCAGCATTCGATCCGCTGTCGTTTTGTAGAGGCATCATATTTTTCAACTGTTTTCTGCTCCTTAATTTCATTGCTTCCTTAGTATTTGAAGGTCCAACCACAAAATTCAAACTCGGGAAACAAAGATGTTGGCGTTGCTTTATAAAAAGCCAAAGGAACCTGCTTTACCCGACGTCGTATCTGTGCGTGCATATAAAGAAATATTAAAATAATTAATTAATTGAAAGTGCATATCAGAACCTACGTTATCCCGACTTTATTTTTAAAATTTACTATCAAAATATTCCATCAATCTCTCTTAAATCTTCTACCTTCCCTTTAAAGATGCTAATCTTGATATCCTTAGTATTTCTCGTCAATATACGCATGCAGAAGTAAATCATTATGAACATATAAAGCATATTTGACAGGACTAGAAATTTTAAATCAAAAAACTAAAGAGAATTTAATTTTAACTTTTGTTTAAGTTCAGGACTAAATATCCAACTTTTCCAAAATACAAGGACTGATAACATATTTTGACTTAAATATTCATGAACATGCTATGAAGTATGGAACATAGACTAGAGCCATGAAAGATTTGTTTTTAAAGGGTTGAGATATGCTGCCAGTCCCTAAACTTTGCCAATCAAAAAATGGAAATTTAGTCCCTGATAAAAATTAAATCCTCCTTTTGGATTTAAAAAATTCTAGTCTAATTATTAATATTGTTCATATTTCCTGTCAAGATTTATCAACTTAGCTTGTGTATTTTCCATCATTCGTACGGAAAGTTGTACGGGGATTGCCTAATCAACATGCTAAGTTGGCAAATTTTTACAGAATATACAAACAATATTAATGATTGAACTAGAATTTAAAAAAGAAAAAAAGAAAAGAAAAGTAAGAGGACTTAGTTTTTAACTTTTTAAGTATAAGAACTAAAACTCAAATTTTATCAAAGTACAGGCATTGTTGGCATATTTTAACCTTTTGAAAGCTTGTAGCCTTTCCTAACATAAAAGCCCATTCCAAAATTGAACAACTTATAGTTTTCGGGTCATATATTTAAAATAACGAATAGAATTCGGTAAGGAATCATGAAAGCTTTATTCTCAAATGTCATACTTAACATTTCCATCTAATTGATAAAGATGATATTTACCTCGTCCCCAAATATTGTTGCATATGAACCAGAACTAAAATCTTTGATGTCCATTTCAGTGGTTTTGGATCGAACTGTCAAATCATTCTCCAATGACAAAACAAACCTGGAAGAACAAGGAAACTGAAAACATTAGGTTTGATATGCATGTAGTGTTTCAAAGGATAAAAGCACTGTGTTTTTACCTTGATACAGGTGGGCAGTAATGGTGTCGAAGGGTGTCTATTTCCCAAAGAGAACTTCCTGTTCAAAGAAACATCGACATGTAAAATCCCGTCAAGGAATGTTGACCGCCCAAAACTTATAGATGGCCTATTGGGTGTACAATCACGAATTATAGTTAAAAAGGATTAGTTGTACAGTGGAATAGTGTATATTCAAGATTTTTCTCATTCAAAAAGTTCCAAATGGTTCGTAGGAAGCTTGGACTTTTTGCATGTTATCGGTGAAACCCAATTCCATTCCAAATTGGAAGTGGAAAACACCCCAACCTCTGAAGTTAATCAGTAAAGTCGAAATCAAGAAGCAAAACATGTTTATTATTCAAGAAAGAATGCACGTTAGTTCTTGGTCAGTCAGGCTATAACATTTGTACTAAATATTTTCCATTTTATCGAGGTAAAAGGATGCATAAATTCAACAATTGAAGTATGCTAGGGCAGTTGAGGGCTACGTTCCTCAAACTTGGGTGTTACTGTCCACTAAGGGTATGTATCCAACAAAGGTCTGGTTAAGTTTTTCTAAGCTTTCCAATATATTTGAAGGATCCTTGGAAATCATATCTCTATATCCATGTGTAGCACGCGATAATTCAAGAAGCATGAAGAGTCCAACCCACATATGTTAAAGGCAACTAGGTTAAATTTGATGTATATAAAACATGCTGAAAAGATACTTACTCATGGCATTAGATTTTATAGGATTGCTCTCCTCGCTATTAAAATGATCAATACCAGGTCTTTTCTCAGATCCGGAATCATTTTTATCCTCTTCACTTTCATCACCATCTTCCTACAATGCCAAAAAGGAAAAAATCATTTCCCTCTGAGAAAGACTTGTACAAGCCAAACTGATAATTTTCGTTGCACTTATGCAAGGAAGTTCAATTAAAAATTCTTTAAATAATAAGAATGCAGTAATACCTTGTGCACCAAACAGTTAATTGATGGATGTCGACGTAAAAGGTTATGAATCAAAGCAATGATAACCAATTCTCCAGAAGGAGGCACACAAATCGACAGTCTACTTAATTTCTTAGCAAAAGCAGCAGCCAAATACGCAGGAAGAAGAGGCGACTTCAGGCAAGAATCAAGAAGCTGCGAAACAAGGAAGAAAACATATTTAACTAGAAGATAATAATTGCGGCATAACTTTTTAGTTGATAGCGAAATCCTACAATGTTCTAGATTCTAGACAATAAGGGACAGACAACCATGCTCGGGACCTTGATGCTTAAAACAAGAAACATGTTAAGTGTCTTGTTCTTTTAGCACCAGTAGTAAGTAGTCTATTAAGCACAACTGAAATAAAAAAATAAAATGGGAATTTTGGAGTACGAAAGAGTTTAACCATCAACGAGAAGGTTGCAGGATCTATGTTCAAATTTTAGTATCAAGGTCAAAGCACAAGTAGATACACTTGCAGTTTCTCGGAAGTTAAATATAGTTTCAGCGTTTGCATTATTACCAAAGTTGAACTGCAAGACAGATAAGTGAACTTATAAAAGAGAAGAACAATGAGATAGTTTTGCAATTTCGTATTACCTGAAAAAACTTCGCTCTATGTTTTGCCATGAAGATAGAAGGTGATAAAAGCGCATAAAGCTTTTCATAGAAATTTGGGTACTCTAAACCGTGTTGTGTCATTAGGATGAAGAGGCTGCTAAGCGCCATGACACTAACAACGCCACCAATATCGTATGATTTTGTTAAGAAATCACTACACATTATGGTTAATAAATCAGATTACTGTGAGAACATGCCAATAAGAGCTAAAACTGCTAGGTTTAGATTAATTACCATAAAATTATAGGATTAGACAAATGAGGGATGACTGCCTGATGAAGAGTGGCAAGAACCTGAGAAAGCAAATGTGGGACTCAATAAGAACAAGTATAAGAAAATACATACAGTAATGCCAAGCATACCACCAAAGCTAAGGCCAAGAAGCAAGCACTTAATATCAGTTGAAAACAGTAAAATGGCTTTAGTGTTTACCTCCTTGTATACATTTACAGGGATCGGTAGTCTGAGGAACGAAATCCATGCTTTAGTAAACTTCAGTTTCATCTTCTTGGCAATTGAGGCTGGAGACAACACCTGAATGCATCACATCCCACCCCACAGAAAACACATGAGAAGGGACAATTTAATATTTCAAAATGTTGATGCAGATAAGCAACACAAGGCAGACTATCTACAGATATGCAACTAAATCTAAATGGAAATGATGGAAACATCTGCCTCGGAATAAATAATTGATAACCTACATTATTGGTTTGTTTCTCATCCTTCCACCCTTGATCTTCCGCCTTTTGAGCCTTAGAGAGCTTTTTTTTATCATGTTCTTCGTTAGATGGAAGCCCTGTTTAATACAGAAAAATAGATAAATATTGCTTCTCCAATAAAGAAGCACATTTGCTTCACAATTTAGAAGGAAAGTTTGTGTTTAATTGTCAAAAACTTTCTAAGATCACTAACACTGCAAATCAAGCACAGCAAACCCTGAAAAATAATATTAAGTTGCAGCTAATAGTGTCATCCAGGCCGAGGGAAAGAATGAATCATAATCTCTCACCTGATCCGCTCCACATCTCATACTCGGATTTTCCATCATTGCCTTCCAAAGGGGGGATGTGAGATATGATATAATGTATCTTGCGAATAGAAAGCTCCATGCTGCAACAAACATTGCAGCAATTCAGCAACCTTCCATTCTCTGATTGCGATTACAACAACCATCCAGCATTTTAAAGTGACATGGGAGAACGTAAGGTTATTGTAAATTCTTTTAAGTCATTTAGAAAAAGCATAAAGGTGACCTGCAGACAGTAACTTGACAAATACTACAACCAAGGAAAGAGGAGAATAGGTAATCAACTGCAACAGGAATTGCTATTTCATTTACCATTCCAAAGTTCATTGTTCAGTAAAATAGATTTTTAAGTAGATTTGTTTTAACAATCCACATCAAAATAGTAAAAAGAGTATTTACAAAGATATTGACAATATGCTGGCCAAATCTAACCTTTCTCTTGATTGACTCCCGCTGTCACCATCTCCACCCGCTGTTTTGTCGTCTTCACCAGGAAAAATAACAGAAAATAAGTCAGACAAAGTTCTAAAAAAGAAACTTTGAAGAGATATTTTGGAATAAAAAACTGAGACTAAAAGGTACCAGTGGTATCTTTTGTGTCCAAAGCTTGAGCAAATTTTTCCAAGCTAATGAAGGTAAAGTACCTGTGGAAGAGAAAACCAAATTTACCGTTTAACATGAAGCAAAAAATTACACTTCTCCCAGACAATATGAAATTAACATAAAAATCAAGGCCACTACAAATTTGTGCTGTGGACGGGAATCCAACAAGAAGAAAATAAAGTAAGAGAAACAACTGAATTTACAACTAGAATGCACTATCATCTCTTCCATTCATAACTATAACCTGATAGTAGCATTGAATCCAAAACCGGAAAAGGAAAGGAATTAGAACACAGACACAATTTAACTATCTTAAAACAGTGAAGCTTCGCAACAACACTTTAGATTTAGGCATTTAATGGCCACGGAAAGTTTGAATCATACCGGACATCAATGTACTTAAAATACTTCAATGCAAGCAACTCTGATAAAAAATCAACAGGTGTTGGAGAGTTAACCTGAAAATATTAGAACCAATTACAAACCTATAATAAAAGGTAACGGGAAATAAGTATAAACAACATAGAAGCATAAGTTTAACTATAGATTCCAGGTAAATAAAACTTACGATGCTGCGCAGCAATTTGTGATAAATAGAGGAGTAAAAGCTTCCTCCATTTCCGAGCTTCACGAATTCCATGAATGAATCCAATACAATTTCCTAAAAGAAAATCAAACAAATGGATGCGGTCAAGTTCAAATTAGAAAGAAAAAAAAATTAGTTGACTTATTCGATAACACAGAAAATATTCAACTAATGTTTAATATATATAGATATATATATATATATATAGATATATATGCTTGAGTGTTTCTTTTAAGAAGTTCACATCTCACTTTTATAATGGTGGCAGTATTATCAATTTGCTGTCAAATTTAGAACCAAATCTCAAATTTCGGCAAAAGAATCAAAGAAAAAAGAGAACTTACTCTTAAAGCGTCTTCCGTATCGGGCGAAATCAAAACTTCAATCAACAACGTAACGAATTCATCAAACTTTGATCTCAGCCAGGTCCTGTAAATAAACTCGGGATCCTGTTTAGCTGAATCGTCTATACGCGGACGTTTCTTCGAAGACTGAGAGGGAGGGAGGTCGGCGAGCACCGTGGTGAAGAAGGACTGCAGCGAGAGGAGTGATTCGAGAACGTGTGGCGGCGGCGACGACGGCGATATGAAACCGAGGACCAACGGAAGATTATTGATGTGAGCTCGTGAAGAGAGGAGTTGTTGGCCTAGTGTTTTCAACTCTTTCAACTTCATCTTTTTTGGCTTCTTTGCAAGAATCGATGCCATTGTTGATGAAACTGAGTTCTGGTTTGGAGGGAAGGAAAGAAGGAAAGAGTAACTACATAGAAGAGTTAAGAGGGTTTTAGGTTTTTCCGTCGGCCCAATCTCGACCAAGATTCAAAGTCCAAACTCTTTTTAAATTTAGGCTAAATTCCACTACCAACGGTTTAACTAAAAATAAGTTGCAATTTAGTCACTAATGTTTTCGAATTTAGTTTTTCTTTTTCACCAAACTGTTAAAAAGCTAACGGTGGCACTTTTTTTAGTTACTATAATAATGTTATGGTACTCGCTATTACTAACCCGCTACTTGGTTATTTGATTTTTGACTTGTAGACCCACGTGGTTTGCACGTTAGATGTTCACACATCTCTATGGGATCGCATGATGTGGGTCTGCACCACCGTGCATAATGTGGGTTCGCACCACCATGTAGGTGAACCCACATCTAGAAAGCACATGTTAACCCTAGAGTATTGTATGTGTTGGCATGCAGGATGACCTACCTACGATATCACGTCCATAAACAGTAATCATATCATATAAATACATAAATTAACCCTTTTGAAAAGAACACACACTCTAAATTACTCAACAATTTGGTGCGGTGAGCGTGGACAGACTTCCAATATTCAAATTTTCAAATTGCCAAAAAAACAAAAATGACTCACCCAAACGAGAATTTCTCCTGTAACTTTCTATCGGACCAGGAAAAAGGTTCTGACGTCGGTAATCAACCCAGAGAAATGGACCTTTTCGCTAGTTGGTTTGCTGATCAACTAGAAAATCTGGGTAATACAGGCCAAGCAGGTGCCTCCAATTCTTTCGACCTCAATGCTCAATTTATTCAGGGATCATCATTTTCCTTTGACTAGGGTGCATCGCCATAGAAACTATTCAGTTTACAAGAGCAACTAAGGTTGATAAAGAAACAGATGACTTAGAAAAGTGCTAGGTTCGAGGCTTAATTGGACACCCTAGGAGAGAGAGAGAAGAAACTTTCAAGGCTTAATTGGGTAAGTTTCCTTTTCTCATTTTTAGTAATTTTGATATTATTGAAACCAAGATAGTCTAATCTATCTATTTGGGGGATTAATTTGAAAAGGTATCAAGGTATGAAATTTGGGTCACGGATGAATATGCTGAAAATTAGAAATTTATGATAGAAAATGAAAGGCTGTTGATAGATAAACAACTTTTACAAAGTGATTTTTGATGAAAACATTATTTAAGGACTAAAATGTAAAGTTGTGAAATTTGATAAAAAATTCTGAATTTTTATGAATACATGTGCTGTAAATTTTGTAATGGGATTTTGGTTAGGCTTGGAATAGGGAGTAAATTGCACAAGTTTCATTTTCTAAGCCTAGGGATGAAATTGGAATTTATGGAAAAGTTAGGGGCAAAATGGTAATTTTTTCTAGGACATAAATTGAGTCCAAATGAATATGAAATCTAAGAAATTGATGTTTAAAGCTATTTATATAGATCCAGAAAACACAAATTTGAGGTTAGATCGAGGAAAAAAAAAAGGTTTCGGATTAGTAGATTACTTACGCGAATAAGTGTTGAGGTAAGTTCGTGTAACTTAATCGAGCATGTAATTATGTTAATTGAATGTTGTGTTTGTATGTAATGTGACTTATATTGATATGTATTACTTGAATGCTATAATGGAAAATTTTAATACATGCTTGAAATGATGAAAAAGGGGTTAAGTCCCGATTGAATATTGAATTCCGATGAATATATGCGCTTTCTCGAAACGAATAAGGTCTTGCATTTGTTGTGGGCGGGATTTAGCTCGGATGAGTAATCCTATTGACCTTGTTATAAAAAGGATTTAGCCCGAACAGGTAATCCTGATATAATACCTCTCGAGTATATGTTACGATTAGAGTTTAGCCTGGACTGGTAATCCTAATTGAGCTCTTTTGAGCATACGTTATATAAAGAATTTAGCCTGGACTAGTAATCCTGTAATACGATATGTGGCTCGATAGTGTATTTCTTGATTAAGTGCCCAATGGATACCCTCGAATAAGAATTGACAGATTATTGAATCGTACACCCTGAGTGTACTACTTAAGTATCCATCGGAATTTTAATGATTCAACAAACATAAAACTCTTGACATAGCATGAGAATTATGAGATGAAATGATAATGTCTTGAAAGAGTATTGCATGATGAGCTCATCTATCCTTACTTGATGTATATGTAAACCTTGTGACTAACATGTTTGGTTGGATGCATGTGTTTAGGCAATTTTGCCAAATGGATAGAAAACATGTTGTTGTATGCTTAGATTTAATAAATGAGATTGGTAAGTTTGGTTTCCGTTATATGAACTTACTAAGCATGTAATACTTACTAAGGTTGGAGATCATTGGAGCATCGTCACACTATCAACTAGCTTATTTTGGGTATACTTAGTAAAATCATTTTGGTATAATGGCATGTATAAGATAACTTGACCATTAGTGGCTTGATAATGATGCTTGTAATCTAGCCATTGGAATGACTAGTAATGGTTGTTTTGATATACTTGTAATGTCATGCTATGGTAGCTAAATATATGTTAAGTAGTTGATCAATTTATGTCTAATATATGGAATAAACCAAGGTAAGAATGTATGCATGTAATGATATGCCATGATGAATGATGGAATTTGTTTAATTTGAATGATTAGAATGGTTGGTATTGGGTAAGTGTTTCAAGTGCAGGTCATGGGTGTGATTTTGGGTGAGAAATAAAGCTAGAAATGGCTTTATTTTGTCCACACAGACGTGTGTCTAAACATGTGTGACACACGGTCGGGTACATGGACGTGTAGTTAGGCCGTGTGTCCCTTGCACCTTAATTTTGAGAAACAGAATGCAAAATTGAGCACACGGGCAGAGACACAGGCATGTGTCTCAGCCGTGTGAAACCTTCTTAATTTCGAAAGAATTAAATTAACCACACGGCCTAACACATGGGCGTGTGGCATGGCCGAGTACACAAGTCAGAGAGTTACATGGGGTAAGACACGGCCTGAAGCACGAGCATGTCTAAGGGTCACACAGGCGTGTCCCTAGACTACACGGACGTGTGAGCCCTGCAACGTGGAAAATTTTTGTAATTTCACAAAAAATTCCCTAAGTTCCCTTTTTAATCCCGATTCGATTCTAATACTCGTTTTGGGCCTTGATGGACCATATAAGGGACGTTATGAATAATCTCAAACAAAGAATAGTAATTGTTATGAATTATCTGAAAATGTTCTAAAAGTTCCGGTAATACTCCATAACTCTATTCCGGCGACGGACACGAGTTAGGGGTGTTACACACAGGGCTCCATTCAAAGTTTTTCGCAGCTTGGTCAAATGTTCTTGAAAGGGTTCCGAGCTCATAGGACAATAATGAACACTCCTATGGGTTTGATGTTAATGAAATAAAGGGTAAAGAATCTTTGCAAGATTATGTCAAATGATTCCATACGACTATGTTAAATACAAAAAACTTAGAGGATCCAGATAAGTTAAATCCGGAGAAGTGCATTTTTTGTGTAAGAATAGGAAAATTTTTAGGCTTCTTAGTATCAGAGAGAGGTATAGAGGCGAACCCCGAGAAGATCCGGGCCATTCTGGATATGTCTCCCCCAAATACTATTAAAGACATTCAACATTTAACAGGGAGGGTGGTCGCACTCAACAAGTTTGTCTCTAGGATGGTAGATAACTACTTACCCTTCTTTAAAGCCTTAAGAACTTCTTTTAGTTGGATAGAGGAGTATTAAGTTGCTTTTGAGAAGCTCAATTTATATATCACGTCTCCACCACTTCTGATGTCACCTCGAGTGTGGGAGACTCTTTATCTTTATTTGGCAACCTCTGAGAAATGGTAGTAGTAGTTTTGATCAGGACAAAGGAGGTTTGCCAATTTCCAATAGATTATATTAGCAAGGTATTATAGAATTGTGAACAAAGGTACTCAAAGGCAGAAAAGCTCATCTTCGCTTTAATAGTTGCTGCTCGCAAATTGCGACCCTACTATCAAGCTCATTCCGTGACTGTCACGACAAATCAACCCATCAATGACATTTTGTCTAAAATAGATACTTCAGGTAGAATAATTAATGGGGAATTGAATTGGCAGAGTTCAAAATAGAATATGCCCAAAAAATAGTGATCAAAGCTTAGATCTTAGCTGATTTTATGGCCGAATGTTCTTTTGACAAATCACCAGCATTGGATCTGGTACCCTAAGTGTAGTATTTTCGCCAATACACACTTGTAATTTTTTCGAATAGATTGGTTAATAAAACAAATTCATTGATTACATTAATATACTTTTTATAATTGTCCTCACATGATTTTTACACGTAAAGCAAAATGGAAGCAAATGTTGCTCATTAGTTGTCTAATGTTTAACTAATACTAAACGGTATTACGTAGCCGGATCGTAATATCGAAAGACAGCTTGTATTAGTAGATAAACCTAAACATGTATTTAGTCTAATCAGAAATGAGCAATCAAATTGAAAAACTAATATGTCGTCTATCAAGTCCAATTAGGGAGATATCTTGTCTTGGGCATCGGATAAGACCCAAGCAGAATAGATCTTGAATCTGTTTATAGATTTATTCAATTGTGACATTCATAGTGTGACATACCTAAATCCTAAATGGATGGCAAACTATATATGCGTGACTCGTACACTATGATGTAAGTAAAAACCTGAGTTCAAATAGATAAGGAACCGAAAGTTGGTGCGTTGGGTGTATGACTTCTATAATATGTATCGTCATTCACAATTGTGGAATTCATTGCCCAAAACATGGGTAAATGATATCCTCTTGTTGGCATTACATGGTTGATGAAAAGTAAACATAGCCACGGGTCGTCCGTCTTTGTGATGGATGACTTGATCACTATTTAATAATGATTGACTTTTCATGAAGGAAGATGTAATGGTTACCATGAGATAAAATAGGATCATATTATGAGAATGGATATTATCCTAAAGAGATCAAGGATATCTTATGAGGGTAACACACTTATGAAAAGTTCATTGGACGAGCACTGAGTAGTTGCTTTCGTAATGGTTTGTCGTTGAAGAGAGTTCAATCACGATATTATAGTGGAATGACTTCATGACTAAATGAGTTTATAATTAATAGGCGAAAAGTCGAAACTTAATTATAACATTAAAAGGGTGACAACCCTAGTAGAAATACAAGGGTGATTCGTTCAATCCTCTCCTACTATACAAGGGTGATTTGTTTCAATCCTCTCATACTCTAAGTAAAATATTGTTTTTCTATTTAAAATAAACCTCTACAACTTTACAAGGGGTCTACCTTTTTTTCCTATAAATAGATGGCACCGGTAGAGCTATTTACACAACTTTTGGGAGATTGTTATTTTGCCGGAAAATAAAGAAAATTTATTTTTAACTTATAAATAAATTTTTTCAGAATAACAATTTTACCAATTTTTATTAAAGAAGAGAGAATTTCTGTTTTCACCCCAAAAGGAAAAGTTTTTCTAGTTCTATGTTTTGATTCAATTGGTTCGAGCCTGCACTCGAAGCAGTTCGTGGTACGATAATAGCGAAGAAAATCGTTTGGTTGAAAGTCAGAAAACATCAAGGATCCACTTATCCGAAAACATAGGTACGAACTCAGTTAAGGTTTATTGCTATAAATATCACAAACCGGGTCAGTTTTCAAAATTTTAATTTTCTGCCGTGTAAGAAAATTTTCAAACTAGGTTTTTAAACGAAACTGTCCAAGAAGATAAATACTTAAAAATTGATAAAATTTAGAAAATTATAAAAGAAACTGACAAGAAATATTTAAAAATAAATAAAATAGATAAATTTTAAAAAATGAGGTTTAAAAATATTTTTAAACTGTCCAAAATTTCTCTTTGTGGATTGTTTGTATAGAAATATCTAATACATATTCTTTACAAATATAAAAAATATAGAAACATTAAGTAAAATTGTTGATTCTCTAGTTTTTGCCTCTTCTCCTTCTTAACAAAGTTTTTTCATTATAAAAATAAAATTGGAATATAAATTGCTTTTATGGTTTGAGTTTTGAAAAATAATTTAAATGAGCTGAAATTTTGAATTGAGTTTGAAAAATAAAAGGGTAAATGTAACACTCCTAACCCGTATTCGTCACCGAACTAGGGTTAAGAGGCATTACCGGACAAACGGAATCTTTTACTGACATTTCATAGCAAAATCTGACAAATCACATCAAAGTGTCCATTAAGCAGGTCTACAAGACCTTAAACATACTTTAGAATAGGGCCGAGACTAAACCGAACACATACGGAAATTCTCAGAAATTTAAAAATTTTTTAAAGTTACAGAGGTCGCATGCCCTTGTGGGCAGGCCGTGTGCCTCCTAAGGCCTCAGACACACCCTTGTGTCTAAGCCGTGTCAAAACAGGGCATACATACTGACTTGTCCACACGACCGTGGACACGCCCATGTGCCTCACCCGTGGTCGCTACTAACTTGCACCACAAGACCAGTCACACACCCGTGTGTCTGTAACATCCTAGATTAGGGGTTATGCGTTCGTGCGTAATTTATGAGATAGTGGGCTCAATGGGTGTGTTGGATGGGTTCTGAGGAGTTTTGGGAACCCTAAGATGTAAGGAAATGTATGGAAATGTAAGGAAATGTAAGGAAATGTCCTGGAAATGTAAGGAAATGTCTTGTCTTGGAAATGTAGGGAAGTGTCCTGGAAATGTAAGGAAATGATTTAGAAATGATTCAAAAGAGGAAAGTAAACATTTCGGGAAACTTGGAAATGTAAGGAAATGTTAAGTTTAAAGGAGGCAAACGAAAATTTTGGGAAACTTGGAAATGTAAAGAAATGTCAAGTTTTAAGGTTTAAAAAGGGGAAATTAAGGCAAGGTGGCCTTAAGAAAATTAGTAAGAGGAATTTGACACACAAACAGGCTTGGAAAAGTGGCCTGAAGATGTCACTTAAGGCCCAGGTGGGTGACGCCACAAGCAGGTGCAATTGGGCCTGGGTTCGAGTCACTTGGGGAGCAAATAAAAGAGTTTTATTTTTGCTTCCAGAAGCAGAGGAGTGGACGGCAAGGCTTCTAGAAAAAGGGAGTTTTATTCCCTTTAAATTTCGGCAATTAATGGGATAAATAAGGGATTTAAATTGGATTATTTTTTTTGAAGAGATAATAGATGGATAAATATGGATTTATTTCTTTTATTTTGATAGATAAGGAAGAGATAAAAGAGGATTATTATTAATATTATTTTTATTAAGAGATAAGAGATAATAAAGGATATTTCTTTAATTATTTTAAATTAAAGAGATAAAGCTATCAAATAAAGAAGAGTGGTGGTCAAGTAAGGGATTCTGAGTAGTAGTTCGGCTATAAAAGGAGGAAAATAGGGCTACTCATCAATTCTTTCTTCCTTCTCTTCTCTCTGCCGAAAATTCCCTAAGACATTCCTCTCTCTCTGCCGAAATTTTCCTAGTCAATTCTCTCTTTTTTCTGCTATTTTGTTAAAACCAAAAACCCTAGTAAAGCAAGCCAATCTCTTCATCTTTCTTTTCTTCCTATTTCTCCTTACCAATCCATTTAAAAGCCGAATCTTCGAAAGGCTTCAAGCATAGGTGCTGTCGAGTTCTTCAAAGGTAAGAGCAAGTTTGATTTCTATTCTTTTCTTTTAGATTAGCCGAGAGATAATCTAACCCCATACATATTTTGGTTGCCGAATATGGAAGGATCTTTCGGGATTATCAGAGTAGACGACTAAAAGAAGGAGTATTCGGGATTTCTAAGATTAAGGTAAGACATGTGAATATTCGGCCAAAGGCCTTGATTTATGTTTTGATGATTAAGATTAAGTCTAACGTAAGGTTTTAAGGATTTCGACATTCCTAGGGAAACAAGGAACAGTTTCGGGATTTGTTGGTGATCCAACCGGCAACAAGGTAAGAATACTAATCCTACTAGGATTTGGAATTTTGGCCGAATGGCTTTTTATTAAGGTAAAAAGTGATTAATCAATTGTAGGAACTTGAGATCTAAGGCAGTAGATCAGATCTCGGGATCTCAAGGAATCTGTTAAGCGAATCAGGTGTGTACCCCACACTATTTCATAATACGTTTTATGGCTGTGTTAAATAATATATGTGATATTAAGAATATGAAAGTGGCTAAAGTACCATGATATGGTACTAAGTACTCAGGTACGTTTCCTACTTCTACTAGGAATATGAAAAATGTTATTCGTAACATGAGAATATGATAAGAATGTGAACTTGGGCATGTAATTGCATAATATGTTATGGGCATATGGGTTTGTTTGAAAGTGGAAGTGAAAAGTGGTGACCTAAGACCACAGAAATCTGAAAGTGGTGACCTAAGACCACAGTAATCTGAACGTGGTGACCTAAGACCACGAATGCGGTGACCTAAGACCGCAATTTGGAGTGTAGCGGAAGGAGGGTCGACTTAGTAGTCCCCACGGTGTGATTAGCAGGTACAGGGGTGTGTAGCGGATGGACAATTAGGTTTGGGTTTGGGAATGCATCATAACTTGTATTTTATGTTTTGAATGTGTAACTATTGTATGCCTGATTCTATTATGATTTAGTGTCGTGTACACATTGAGTCTGTTTGACTCACCCCGTTGTGGGACCATGTTTCAGGTGATGAACAGTGATGGACCGGGACGGCAGTACTTGTGGTGGCCATGCTCAACATGAAGTTTATATTTTTATGGACTCTTGAATTTATTTTAGTACTTTGAAATATTTTGGAAACTATTTGATGTAATAAGGCCATGAGGCCATGATGAACGATTTTTATTTCTACTTGTCGTTTTATTGTGTTACAAATTTTGATTAGGTTAAAGACTAAGTATTTTATTTTAAAATATACTCGATATGTTTATTACTTAAAATTAAAAAAAAGGTTTTCTAATATAAAAATCCAGTTTGTTTTCAACACAAGCCCAACCCAAACAATATTTGTTTTAAAATCACACAAGTTTTTCTCTAAGTAACAAAAGAATTTGAAAACCGGTTTACTTGAGGAACATACCAAATCTGGTCAAAGCTCGTGGGCCGGGTTTGGGGTGTTTCAGTGTCTTACCCGTGGTCGAGCCTGACTTGTTTTGAAATACAACCACGAGGAACATGGTCGAGCCACACGCCCGTGTGCTCAACTGTGTGGGCAATTATAGGCCATTTTCAAGGCCAAAATGCCACCCACACATTGGGTTATCCCTACAAGCAACATACCAATTCAATTCATGCCAAACTAATCAACTTTTCCAAGCATTTAAAGGCATCTCAAGCATACCATTTTAGGCAACATTTAACTCAACATATTCACAAGCATTTCCAAACATGATTCATTCACAAACCTACCATTTCAACATAATCATCATTCATCAAACACATATATTCACTTTGCATCAATAAGCTTACCATTACCTTGACCATTTCATAACCATAGAATCATACCAAAACCAAACATCATATAGCATGACTCTTCATTCATTACACGACCATTTAATTAGCCATATCA
>SMMG02000258.1:0-41849 GCA_005393395.2 Gossypium australe
TACTAATGATGATGATGCTGAAAAGGCTGAGTTCTGGATTGAAAATACTATTCGGTTATTCGATGAAATGTCTCGGACTCCGGAAGAATGCATAAAGTGTGTCGTATCTTTTCTTCGAGATGCGGCTTATCAATGGTGGAAAACCCTGATTTCTGTTGTTCTGAAAGAGCGAATTACATGGGACTTCTTTCAGATTGAGTTCTGGAAGAAATATATCAGTGAGAGATTCGTCGATCAAAAACGGAAGGAATTTCTAGAATTAAAAATAAGGCCGAATGACTATTTCGGAATATGAACGAGAATTTGTGAGACTGAGTCAATATGCTCGAGAATGTGTATTTTCTGAAGCATAATGTGTAAAGATTCGAAGATGGTCTTAATGAAGATATTCGTTTGCTAGTCGAAATTTTAGAAATAAAAGAGTTGTTGTACTTGTTGACCGAGCTTGCAAAGCTGAGGCAATTAGAAAAGATAAAAGAAAAGCTGAGTCTGAAGCTCGTGGTATGAGAAAGAGATTTTAGAGTAAATCATTTCAGTCTGTTCCGAAAAGATTCAGAGATGATCAAAGTCGTTCCAGATATAATGTGGGACATTTGAACAGAAATCGAGCTAAATCACAAATGAGTTCCAAAACTCCAGCAACTTCAGTAGCCAGTGTTGGTAATGCTCGATCTGAGAGACCTGAATGTAAACATTGCGAAAAAAGGCATCTGGGAAGCTGTAGATTAAACAACAGAGCTTGCTTCAGATATGGATCACTTGATCATTTTATCTGTGATTGTCTTGATACTGTCAAGCCAGAAACTGTTCAAGATTCGAGATCTGATAATGCACCTGTGAAAGGTAGATCTTCAAAGAATGTAAGAAATGTCAGTGGTAGTTAGAGAACTACGAGAGACAATGTTGTCAGATCTAAAGCTAGAGCGCCTGCCAGAGCGTATGCTATCCGAGCTCGTGAGGAAGCTTCGTCACCTGATGTGATAACTGGTACTTTTACTCGTTACGATACTTCTGTGATTGCTTTGATAGACCCTGGTTTTACGCATTCATATATATGCATGAATTTAGTATTCAATAAGACTTTGCCTGTAGAGTCCACTGAGTTTGCTATAAAAGTATCGAACCCCTTAGGTAAAAGTGTTTTGGTTGATAGAGTATGGAAGAACTGTCCGTTAATGTTTCGAGATATCTATTTCCCTGCTGATCTAATGCTTTTGCCATTTGATGAATTCGATATTATTCTGGGTATGGATTGGTTGTTTATGCATGATGCTGTTGTGAACTGCAAAAGAAAGACTATAGATTTGAGATGTTCGAGTAATGAGATAGTACGGGTTGAGTCTAATGATTTAAATGGATTTCCTGCTGTGACATCTGTATTAAAAGCTCAAAGTTATGTGAAAAAGGGGTATGAGTCATATTTCACTTATGTGATTGATTCAAAAGTATCTGAGAAGAAAGTTGAATCAATGCCTTATTTGTGAATATCTGATGTGTTCCCTGAAGAGTTCCGAGTTTGCCTCCTATTCGTGAAGTCAAATTTGGTATTGATTTACTGCCTGGTACTACACCTATATCGATAGCTCCGTATATAATGGCACTAACAGAGTTGAAAGAGTCAAAGTCACAGTTGGAAAAATTGACTGATAGAGGGTTTGCTAGACCGAGTTTTTCGCCTGGGGTGCTCTTGTTCTATTTGTGAAAAAGAAAGATGGCACGATGAGAATGTGCATCAATTATCGTCAGTTGAATAAGGTGACTATAAAGAATAAATATCCGTTACCCCGAATAGACGATTTATTTGATCAGTTAAAAGGAGCTACTGTATTCTCTAAAATTGACCTGAGATCGGGATACTATTAGTTGAGAGTTAAAGATTCAGACATTCCGAAGACTGCTTTCAGAATGAGGTACACATTATGAGTTTCTAGTTATGCTCTTTGGACTAACCAATGCTCCTGCTATTTTTATGGATTTCATGAATAGAATATTCAGACTGTACCTAGATCGATTTGTTGTGGTATTCATAGATGACATTCTGATTTATTCACGTGATGAAATTAAGTATGCTGAACATTTGAGAATTGTATTGCAACTTTGAGAGAAAAACAATTGTATGTGAAATTCAACAAATGTGAATTCTGGTACACGAGGTTAGTTTTTGGGGCATATGTATCAGTTTCTGGAATCCAAGTAGATCCAAGCAAGATTTCTGCTATTTTGGATTGGAAACCTCCGAAGAATGTATCTAAAGTCTGCAGTTTTCTGGGTTTAGCTGGTTATTACCGCAGACTGTAAAAGGCTTTTCGACAATAGCTACTCCGTTGACTAGATTACTTTAGAAAGATGTTAGATTTGAATGGTTGGATATATGCCAGAAAAGTTTTGATCAGTTGAAAACTCTGTTAATAGAAGCTCCAGTGTTAGTATAGTCAGAATCAGGTAAAGAATTTGTTATATACAGTGATGCTTCGTTAAATGGTCTGGGATGTGTTTTGATGCAGGAAGGCAAAGTTGTAGCTTATGCCTCGAGACAGTTGAAGCCTCATGAAAAAATTATCCGACACACGACCTTGAACTTGTTGCGATCGTGTTTGCACTTAAGATTTGGAGCCATTATCTGTATGGTGAGAAATGTCATGTGTTTTCAGATCATAAAGTTTGAAATATCTGATGACTCAGAAAGATTTAAACCTGCATCAAAGAAGGTGGTTAGAACTGTTAAAAGATTACGAGCTAGTGATAGATTATCATTCGGCTAAAGCAAATATTGTTTGCAGATGCACTGAGCCGGAAATCATTGTTTGCACTACATGCTCTGAATGCCCAGTTAGATTTGACTGATGACAGTTCTGTGATAGTTGAACTAAAAGCTAAACCATTGTTTATACAGCAGATATGTAATGCTCAGAAATCTGATAATGAATTACTAGCGAAACGAGCTCAGTGTGAAGTGAATTCCAAATCTAAATTTCAAATTGTTGATGATTGTTTGAGATTCCGGGATCGTATCTGTGTTCCGAGAAATCCAGAGTTGATTCAGTTGATTTGAGTGAAGCTCATAATAGTAGTCTATCTATTTCATCTGTAAAGTACTAAAATGTATCATGATTTGAAACGACATTACTGGTGGTCTGGTATGAAACGAGACATTTTTGAATTTGTTTCGAAATGTTTGCCAGCAAGTGAAAGCTGAACATCAAGTTCCGTCTGGGTTGCTACAACCGATTCTAATTCCTGAGTGGAAATTGGATAGAGTGACAATGGATTTTTTTCTGTTTTACCTCAGACTCCGAGAAAGAAAGATGCTATATGGGTTGTGGTTGATAGATTAATGAAACTGCCCATTTTATTCCTGTAAGATCTGATTACTCACTGGAGAGATTAGCCGAGCTTTATATTTCTGGGATTGTGAGATTGTACGGGGTGCCACTATCCATTGTGTCAGATAGAGATCTGAGATTCACATCGCTATTCTGGAAGAAATTTCTAGAAGCTTTGGGCACGAAATTACACTTCAGTACACTTTTCATCCGCAAATAGATGGTCAGTCAGAACGAATTATTCAGATTCTTGAAGACATGTTAAGGTGTTGTATACTTGAGTTCAATGGTTCGTGGGAACAGTACCTGCCATTAGTTGAGTTGTATATAATAATAGTTTTCAGACGAGCATTAAAATGGCACCATACGAAGCCTTGTACTGACGTAAATGTCATACACCTCTGTATTGGACCGAGCTCAGTGAAAAAAGTTACATGGGGTTGATCTGATAAAAGATTTAGAACAGAAAGTGAAACTGATCCGAGATTATTTGAAAGCAGCATCTGATCGTCAGAAGTCTTATGCGAATTTGGAACGAAAAAATAGAATTTAAAATTGGCGACAAAGTATTTAAAGTGTCTCCGTGGAAGAGAGTGTTTCGATTCGGACGTAAAGGCAAATTGAGCCCGACATTCATCGGACCGTATGAAATCATTGAACGTATTGGGCCTGTTGCATATAGATTAAAGTTGCCATCTGACTTAGAAAAGATTCATAATGTATTTCATGTTTCAATGCTCTGTAGATATCAATCCGATCCGTCACATGTAATTGCCCCATCTAAAATTGAAATCCGATTTGATATGACATATGAAGAGGAACCGATTCGTATTTTAGCTCGGAAAGTGAAAGAATTAAGAAACAAGAAAATTTTGTTAGTAAAAGTACTGTGAAATTGACATGGAATTGAAGAGGCTACCTGGGAGCCTAAAGATTCAATGAGACAGCAATATCCGACTCTGTTTAACGATAAGATTTTTCGGGGATGAAAATCCCTAAGGGGGGAATTGTAACAGTCTAGTTTATACCTTAGTCGGAACAGTGGTTTTGGGACCACAAATCCGAGTAGTATAATATTTAATATTATTTTCTGTATCATTGATATGTGTTTAAGCATGTGGTAAATTTCTGTGAGCTAATTTGTCAGTCTGTATGTTTAATTTGACAAAAGGATGAAATTGCAATGTGAAAGTTGCTTGCTATTTGTTAAAGCACTTAAGTTTTGTGTCTTTGTAAAGGTGGAGCCTTACATGGAAAATAAGCCATTATTGAGATAATGGATGATAGAATGTCTAAACAACCTTAGTATTGAATTGTCTTATATGTTTAATAGATGGGCAATTTAGTAATTGAATAAATAACATTAGATTAAAGAAACAAAAGGTGAGTGTTCATCTTTTATTTCTCTTCTTTGGCTGAATATCACTAAAGAAAAAGGAAGAAACTTGGCTAAGGCATTCGGCACTTACAAGCCAAATTAAGGTATGTTTTGGTTTCAATTTTTGATAATCACTACGTTTTTGTAATCGTTGCTTCTTCTACTATTAAGCCCATGTCTTAATTTGATGAATTGATGTTATTCATGAGAAATGCCATTGATGCTATGTTGAGCTTTATGATGTTTTATGGTGTTAATGAAAGGTTTGAGTTAGATAAACAAGTTTTGTTCTTGAAGCTTTGATGAATTTAGCTAAATAGGGCTATATTGTGAAAATAGCAAATTGAGGGACAAATTCCTAATTTGATGAAAAATATGGGCTTGTATGATATGTATGCCTTCGGCTAAGTATGTGTATGGATTGATTTTTTAAATTTGATGTTTTGAGAAAAATAGACTAAATTGATAAAATGTGCAAATGTGAGGGTTAATTGTAAATAGCCCTAAATGTGTGTCCTTGGATTGAATTGAATGAATTAGTGAATAAAAGGGTTAATTCTGAATATGTTTAGATCAGAACTGAAGAAAACAGACTAGATCGTGGGAAAGCGAAAGTAAACGAGTAGCCGTTTTCATTCCGATAAACCGAATCCGAGGTAAGTCACTATGCAATGTATATGTATGCAATTGTAATTGTTCATATGACTAATATTGATAATGAATGCTCATGAGAGGTTATGCATATGAATTCCAAGATAAGTTCAATGTAGAGACTAAGTCGAGAAGCCCCGTACGAACCTAGGAATATATAGGATTAGCTATGTCATGACATAGGTATCTGTTCTATTTTATCATGTAAGACCACGTGTGGGACGTTGGCGTTGATTTGAGATTTCGTGTAAGACCTCGTCTGGGATGTAGGCATCGATATGAGCTTCACGTGTAAGACATGTCTGGGACATCGGCATCGTACTGATTTGTGTAAGACCCTGTCTGGGACAGTAGCATCGATATCTGAGTGCATGTAAGACCTCGTCTGGGACGTTGGCATTGTACGACTATTCTGAGCTTTTGAGTATCATACCAGATTCCTATTGGTTCAACGGGTGAGTTTGTGTTACAAATTGCAAATCCAAGCTATGAACAATTATGTGATTGTGAATGCGTTTCAAGTGCTGATTATACACTAATTATGTATACAAGGTAAGCATTATGTGAACTTACTATGATGTATATGGAATTGATGATATGATATGTAAAGTTTGGCTAGACGAGCTATATGCTTATATGATTCTTGAATTGTGAAAGTGACAAATGTGGTCAATAGCATATGAATCAAAGCATATATGTGATAGTTTGCTAAGTGTTTGATATGTGCCAAAGTATATATTGGCGAATATGCCTTCATGCTAAGTTTGTTTGTATATTGACTTACTAAGCTTTTGGAAAGCTTACTCTGTATGTGTTTCTCTGTTTTATAGGTCGTCAAAGCTGCTGAAGGCTCGGGACCGTCAAGGATCGTCATCACACTACTAAAATCATTTTGGTATACTTTGGGAATGTATATATCTAGATATGGCATGTGTAGGCTAGTTTTGATATAAGTTGATGTATAGACTTTCTCATGAGATATGGCTAACTATGGTTTATATTTTGCCTTGATGAATGTGGTATGTGTTGTTTTGGGTTTTTGGTTGTCATATATGCATGAAATGGAATGGTAAATTTTGCTTGTAGTTTTGACCCAAATGGGTGGAATTTTGGCCTTGAAAATGGCCTATAATGTCACACGGTTGTGGCACACGGGCGTGCCTAGTGATTGTGGGGCTAAGTCAGTAGCTAGCATAAGAGTACACGGCCTTGGCACACGGACGTGCTTAGTAGCCGTGCGAATCTACTCAGGATAGTCCATGGCCATGGGACACGGGTGTGCTTGGTGGCCGTGGGTGTATAGTCAGTTTTGACCATGGGGTGGACACATGGGTGTGTCTAATAGCCGTGGAAAGCACACGGCCTGGCCATTCAGGCCTATCCATTATCGGGCTGATTTGGGTCTTGTTGTAATTAGCATTTGGGCTTGTTTATTGGGTCTGGGTAGTAATAGGTTCGGGCTAAAAAAAAGGCTAACTGTTTTGTAATTTTATTATTTTGGTCTGTTATTAGTGGTTTGATTTCGGTTTTATTTTTATTATTTATCCTGGTATTGGGCTCGGGCGAAAATGAGCTTTTACACTACTAAAGAAAATTCTTCTCACATTCATTATAATAAATTAGAGATTGAATCTCTAGTATAAAATCAATTCATAGGTTATCTCTAGTATAAAATCAATTCATAGGCTAACATGTCCAAATTTGTAACATCCCCAAACCCGGCCCATTCACTACGACCGAATCTGGTTATATTAGTGCGGAAAAGACGGTGGAAAAAAAAATCTATTTAACTTAGAAAAATTTAGTAAAACTTGCTACCTTTTGTAAAATCCATGTTTATTCAAACTTATGAGTAAAACTTTGTTATCATATCAATATTATAAAATGCCCAAAAATAAAACTTCAATGAATATATAAGACTAATTCTAAATAAATAAGTTGTCAAAAATAAATTCGTTTCCACTTAGTAATTTAATATAATCCAAACATAAAATAATTAAATAATTCCCAAAGTAAATAAAAATCAAAGGGTCTTATTACATCAATGTTTAAAAGATCTAGTACTTAATATAAATAAACTTAAAATATTTAAACTTCTTTCTGCATGGGCCACCACGTGTCCTCTCCGATCCCGGTCCACTCTACGCGTCACCTGAAATGGTTAATTAAAAGAGTGAGTCCACTGACTCAGTGCATAATCACAACACATATTTCCATCCGTATGGGCTCGACCCATACCCACACAGCCATCGAAACAAATCACGCAAGAATGCATCTCAGCCCAACCCATTGTCCAACCGAACACCAACCTTAGCAGACTCCCCGCCTAAGGCCGTGGCTAATCCACCGATCACATTGTGATCCATAACATCTTACCTTGGCAAGCTCGCTGCTCAAGGCCGTGGCTGAGCCACCGATCAACCCAAGTGATCCAATATCGTAAACCGTCTACGGTGATGCACATAGCCATCAACCGCCGAGATGGGCACCGAGCCAACACCTCCCTTGAGGTAGCACACAGCAAATCCCCAAGCGCTAATGTAGCCGAAGCTATCATTAGACCACGTACACCTTGTGTACACTTCCTTCTTCATCGAATCAAGCCCAAACCCCATGCAACTACATATATATGCAACATGTTAAGCCATCATATCACATAAGTATATAAATATTTATACATACATAAATACATCACAAATAAACTTACCATCACCAGTTCTCATCACTTATGCCATTATAAACGGCTTCCACACACAATACACATGTAACAAGTTAGCAACCAAAACCACAGAAATAGTGCGATGATTACGCACCTTAATAGCTCAACAATCCAAACCCGAAACGCTACTCTATGCCTCAGCAAATGCTGCCTATACCAATCCCGAAAAGGTCTCCTGCGCTAGTCTCCTCTCCCCCCTACAAACGGCCTTATCATCATAACCTTAGGTTAAACGAATACTAAATACATAGCTTATTAAAACAAAGCCTTACCAAATCGATTGCTATGGAACCCGAAGAAGTCTATGCCAACATTCGGCCAATAACACTACCAAACTGAGGGAAGGAAAATTCGGCAAAGGGTGGTGGTGTAGATTCGGCTATCTATAAAATCAAGAAGTAGGGAATAGTGGTTTCGGCCAAAGAGAAGAGAAAGAAAGATGTGGGGTGTACTTTCGGTTTTGAAGTGAAAAGGAAAGGAAATAGGGAGAGCAAAGGATTTGGCAACTAAGCTTTGGAGAAAAGGGTTTCGGCAACCAAAGAAAATGTGAAGCACAATTTGACAAGGGAGAGAAAACAAATGATGAATGAATAATGAGCACCTCCCCCCCCCTATTTATACTAAAAAGCCAAGCTCCAACCCCCAAAAATAATCCCTAAAATCTCCTAAAATACCTCCCCACCATCCATTCAAAATAGTTTGAATGGGTCAAACCTTCTAGCCAAAATTTTAAAAAAAGAAGACCAAGTCTTCATCTATTTTTAAGCCTCCAAAACCGTCCAACCTCCTACCAAAAAACAATGCCCATCTGCTGCTCCCGCGAATCGAACATGAGACCCTTCCCCTTGCAAATGGCGTCATACACACAAGGCCTTAGTGGCGCCCATCCTGCCACTCCACCAACTCCTTTCTTGTGACATAAACTCCCAAATAATTCTCTTAAGTCCCTCTTTGCCAAGCTCCCCCCTTTCAACACTAAAAACCAAAAATTTTCTAAGGCATTGCCCCACCTTCTAGGGTTCTCAGGACCCCTAAAACTCACCCAACCACACACTGAAGTGTGCCAACACCCGAACTAAGCACCAAAAATCTAACCCCTAAAACCAGGGTGTTACAATTCTACCCTCCTTAAAATAATTTCGTCCTCGAAATTACTTGTCTAGACTAACCATCCAATTTCTCCCACTACACTATAGCTGCGCACTCTGATCTTTAAAGAGCTAACATACTATTAGGCATGGATTCTAACATACTCAAGGTTCCAACTACTTTACGAGCAACAGATTAAACAATCACCAAAACGAACAAAACCACAAAGAGCATTCCGGACTTAAGGAACTTACCAGTTGACCCATCAGGCACATCATTATCCCTCTCCGACGAACTGCAAAAACCAGTCCTGGCTGCCTTGCCTCAGTGGCACCATTACCGCGGTCTACTACTCCACGACCTTGGCCGGAACCATTTCCTCCACGGTTCGAACCACGACCTCTCGTCGCTTGCTGACCTTCTCTGCCTGGTTGCACATAACCTTGACTCACTGTCTGAGTCCTATTCGGGTTCTGGGGACAATCCTTAATCAGATGAGTCTTGGACTTACATCTGAAGCACTCCCGAACTCGATTCCAGCACCCGCCAATATGATACCTTCCGCACTGCGCACACGGATGATCTGGATTTCCGGCGACCGGCTTAGCAATATGAACAGGAGTCTCAACCCTTGGTCTTTTCTGGACCCTCTCAACCACTTCTGGCGATCCAACACTTCTCTTATCACGGTCCTTTCCCTATTGAGCCTCTCAGCCTTCTTGACCTCCTCAGCTATTCGAGCTTTCTCCACTAAAACGGCGAAGTCTCTTTCCCTCTGCGGAGCAATCAAAACTCGCAACTCATCCCCGCAGACCATCTTCAAATCTAACGCATCTCTCATAATCCGTGCCACGATGCCCCGAGCATACCGGCTCAAACGCAGAAACTCAGCTTCGTACTCCGCTATCGACTTGTTTCCTTGCACCAAGTTAAGGAACGCCTTCCTCTGAGCATCAACATAGCTTGCTCCAACATACTTTCCTTCAAACTTGATCTTAAAATAACCCCAGTCCACTCGATCCGCAGGGGTACTTTCCTTAACCGTGAGCCACCACTGGTAGGCCTCATCCCGTAGCAATGAAACAACTCCCTTAAGCTTCTCCTCAGCAGTCAAGTCTAAGTCGTCCATAATCCTTTCAACAGCCTCAAGCCAGTATTCTGCCACGTTCGGAGCTACCCCAGACACTCCTCTGAAAACCTCGGCTCCATTCGCCCTAAGCCTTTCGGGCACTGACTTCCGATTCCTATTGCCCATATTGGCTCCTGCCACTCGTTCGAGCATTCGCAGCACCGCTTGTGACACTGCGTCGTCTCCTCCAGTCTGATCCTGCTGTTCAACCTCAACAGCTGGTGGCGGAGCATCGCTTTCTGACCCATGGCGTGACCCAACCGGTTCCGATACTGACATCCTGCCTCTACCACGTCCACGAGTATTGCGACCACGCCCCCTAGAACTCATATCTAGCGCCTCGATTTAGTCTGTTTAGAAAGTTTTATGGATTAGAAATTCTTGTTTCACTGTTTATCCACGAGCAATTTTATGCAATAAGTTTCCGAGAGTAGTTCTTTCGAGCAATCAAGTTTCCTTCCTACCCAGGGATAATTTCGTCATTTTTCCTAGAGAGGGGTATTTCGGTAATAACTCAGGGTCAATTTTGAAAATAGTTTTCTAACTTAAAGATATCTCAAAATTTACAAAGTCACAGGGGTTATCTTGAAAAATTTTGTTTCAAATCGGATGTGTTGCAAAATTTTCAGAGGTCAGGGTTATTTCAGTAATTTTGAAAGTCACGGCATTTTTTTTGTAAATTCTCCAAATCGGATATCACAATATTTCACAAAAATAGAATTTTCTGACATTTGATAAAATAGGGTTATTTCAGTAAAAGTCGAGAGAAATCTGAGAATTTAGAAACCAAGGGCATTTCGGTAATTTGTCAACCAGGGGTATTTTCGTAAATTTCCAAAAATCAGAGTATCCTAATATTTTGAAAACTTGGATTTTAGTATTTGCAAAGTAAAGAGCATTTTATCAAAATTTGAGGGTAGTACCGTAATTTTGCAATACAGGGGCGTTTTGGTAATTTTGCCACTAAGGGCATTTTGGTAATTTTGTAAATCGAAAGAAAAATGTCCTTCAAAATCAGATTTAAGGTTTCACAAACCAGAGGGGAAAATTTGAAAAATTTTAAAACAGGGAATTTTAGAAAACAGCAAGGCTAATTCCCTTTCGGGTTTTAATAATCAGTTTAGCCTATGAACAAGTCCTCTTGGTTAAGGTGAACCGTAGCTACGCACCAGGTAGGATTCCTGCGAAGAGGAGGTGAGTCACGAGGACTGCTTAAATACCTAGCTCTTCCGGATCCAATCCTAGACATGCGCACCCAGGTTGCCACACCTTAACTCGGCGACTTACTTCACGGGTTTGTTTAAGAGCTTTAAGTCTTATGCATGTGTTTGAGTAGACTAATCCTAGGGTCCAATAGCCCTAAAAACTAATCTACGAGCCCAAATAAACCCATAATAATACACATAAACAAAACACTTCAAAAGTCCGAAGTACTTACCTGGCGGACTCGGGCCGGAGACACAGGTGCCATGCCAGAATAACCTGAAAACCTTTTATAAAAGCCCACATTTCGAAAAGCCCATTTTGAAAACTGTTTCGGGCCCAAAACCCTCAAAGCCGAGTTTTGAACTTGGCTCTGATACCAAACTGTAACATCCCCAAACCCGGCCCATTCACTACGACCGAATCTGGTTATATTAGTGCGGAAAAGACGGTGGAAAAATCTATTTAACTTAGAAAAATTTAGTAAAACTTGCTACCTTTTGTAAAACCCATGTTTATTCAAACTTATGAGTAAAACTTTGTTATCATATCAATATTATAAAATGCCCAAAATAAACTTTAATGAATATATAAGACTAATTCTAAATAAATAAGTTGTCAAAAATAAATTCGTTTCCACTTAGTAATTTAATATAATCCAAACATAAAATAATTAAATAATTCCCAAAGTAAATAAAAATCAAAGGGTCTTATTACATCAATGTTTAAAAGATCTAGTACTTAATATAAATAAACTTAAAATATTTAAACTATTCTTTCTGCATGGGCCACCACGTGTCCTCTCCGATCCCGGTCCACTCTACGCGTCACCTGAAATGGTTAATTAAAAGAGGGAGTCCACTGACTCAGTGCATAATCACAACACATATTTCCATCCGTATGGGCTCGACCCATACCCACACAGCCATCGAAACAAATCACGCAAGAATGCATCTCAGCCCAACCCATTGTCCAACCGAACACCAACCTTAGCAGACTCCCCGCCTAAGGCCGTGGCTAATCCACCGATCACAGTGTGATCCATAACATCTTACCTTGGCAAGCTCGCTGCTCAAGGCCGTGGCTGAGCCACCGATCAACCCAAGTGATCCAATATCGTAATCTGTCTACGGTGATGCACATAGCAATCAACCGCCGAGATGGGCACCGAGCCAACACCTCCCTTGAGGTAGCACACAGCAAATCCCCAAGCGCTAATGTAGCCGAAGCTATCATTAGACCACGTACACTTTGTGTACACTTCCTTCTTCATCGAATCAAGCCCAAACCCCATGCAACTACATATATATGCAACATGTTAAGCCATCATATCACATAAGTATATAAATATTTATACATACATAAATACATCACAAATAACTTACCATCACCAGTTCTCATCACTTATGCCATTATAAACGGCTTCCACACATAATACACATGTAACAAGTTAGCAACCAAAACCACAGAAATAGTGCGATGATTACGCACCTTAATAGCTCAACAATCCAAACCCGAACGCTACCCTATGCCTCAGCAAATGCTGCCTATACCAATCCCGAAAAGGTCTCCTGCGCTAGTCTCCTCTCCCCCCTACAAACAGCCTTATCATCATAACCTTAGGTTAAACGAATACTAAATACATAGCTTATTAAAACAAAGCCTTACCAAATCGATTGCTATGGAACCCGAAGAAGTCTATGCCAACATTCGGCCAATAACACTACCAAACTGAGGGAAGGAAAATTCGGCAAAGGGTGGTGGTGTAGATTCGGCTATCTATAAAATCAAGAAGTAGGGAATAGTGGTTTCGGCCAAAGAGAAGAGAAAGAAAGATGTGGGGTGTACTTTCGGTTTTGAAGTGAAAAGGAAAGGAAATAGGGAGAGCAAAGGATTTGGCAACTAAGCTTTGGAGAAAAGGGTTTCGGCAACCAAAGAAAATGTGAAGCACAATTTGACAAGGGAGGGAAAACAAATGATGAATGAATAATGAGCACCTCCCCCCCCTATTTATACTAAAAAGCCAAGCTCCAACCCCCCAAAAATAATCCCTAAAAATCTCCTAAAATACCTCCCCACCATCCATTCAAAATAGTTTGAATGGGTCAAACCTTCTAGCCAAAATTTTAAAAAAAAGAAGACCAAGTCTTCATCTATTTTTAAGCCTCCAAAACCGTCCAACCTCCTTACCAAAAAACAATGCCCATCTGCTGCTTCCGCGAATCGAACATGAGACCCTTCCCCTTGCAAATGGCGTCATACACACAAGGCCTTAGTGGCGCCCATCCTGCCACTCCACCAACTCCTTTCTTGTGACATAAACTCCCAAATAATTCTCTTAAGTCCCCTCTTTGCCAAGCTCCCCCCTTTCAACACTAAAAACCAAAAATTTTCTAAGGCATTGCCCCACCTTCTAGGGTTGTCAGGACCCCTAAAACTCACCCAACCACACACTGAAGTGTGCCAACACCCGAACTAAGCACAAAGGCCATTACAGTTGTAAATTACGAAAATGCCCTTGGTAGGTAAAATTACGGTTATACCCTTAGAGGTTGATTAGAATGATTATGTTGTTTAGTTTTGGCCGATTGTAGGGAAGGCAGAACCTTTTTAGGCGGCGTATAGTCAGCATTTGTAGTAGTGATCTACCGAGATTTGGAGACTTGAGACTTTTAGGAGCCACGTGTGATTTCGGGGTTTAGTCAACTGTGCTAATCAGGTGCGTAATTATCGCACTGTTTCTCCTGTTATTTGTGTATTGATGTATATACTTGTGTATGATGTGTGGTAGCCGACAATAAAGGCTAAAGTGGTGGATACCCATGTTTGGGGTAATCGGTTAACAGGTTAGTAAATTGTGATATTAAATTATTTATGGTGCCTGTTTGATATGGTAATGAGCATGTGATTATACTCACTCTATATGTTGATTTGACATGATACATTAAAATATGTGCATGGGGATTGGTTTGATCAAGGAAGGACCGGGTGTACATATTATGTACGTGGTCTAATGTTAGCCTCGTGCTACATTAGCGCTTGATGATTAGCTGTGTGCTTCATCAAGGGAGATGTTGGCTAGGTGCCCATCTCGGCGGTTGATAGCTGAGTGCATCACCGTGGACGGATTACTATTGGGATCACTTACGTGATCGGTGGCTCTGCCACGGCTTTGAGCAGCAAGTCTGCCAAGGTAGGATTTGAGGCTCACGATGTGATCGGTGGCTTAGCCACGGCCTTGTGCAGCAGGTCTGCCGAGGTAGGATATGTGGGATCACTCGGTTGTGATCGGTGGATTAGCCACGGCCTTAGGCAGGGAGTCTGCTAAGGTTGGTGTAACGGATGGACTTAGGATTGGGCTGGGATACATTTTGCATATCTATTGGTATGGACTGTGTGGGTATGGGTTAAGCCCATAAGTGTGGAAACATGTGTAATGATTATGCACTGAGTCTGTGGACTCACCCAAATTTTCTCAACCATTTCAGGTCATTCATGAGCTTGGACCGGGTTGGAGTGGATACAAGGTGGCCATGCAAAAGAAGAGATTTTGATTATTTTATGCATTTTTGAAATTAAGTATTTTGTTTAAATATTGGGTTGTAATAAGGGCCTTGTTGTTATTTTTGGTATTATTTTATTATGGGCTTGATTCAATTAAATTACTATGTGAAGATGATTTTATTTTTAGCCACCTATTTACTCAAAGCATATACATTAAAGTTTTAATTTGGACATTTTATAATAACAACGTTTAAGTATAATTTTAAATGGACATGGTTTTCAAAAGTTAACAAATTTACATGTTTTATTCTAAAGTCAAAACGATTTTCAACCGTTCTTCCGCAGTAACATACCAGATCCGGTCAGGGCTTGTGGGCTGGGTTTGGGGGTGTTACATATACCATTTCTTTACCGTCAATACAAAACAAAAATATACCGCAATTTGCCATCTAATCTCATACCTAATTTACAAAAACAATTCAATTAACTATACTCTTCCAATCATGCATTATCATGTACCAATTCACAAGCATAAAGCTTCTCAAATATCAATTCTTTACCATTCAAATTACCTAATATCATTAAGCATCATAAACCTAAACTCAAACACAAAATATAAGTCATATACCAAAATCAATACAATATGATTGGCACATCTATATGCATTATCAAATTCATCATCATAAGCCAACTCAAAAGGGCCACAATAAATATTTATCAAACATACCAAAATGACCAAAGCCTATACATGCCATATACCATATATACACAACATCAAAAGTACCAAAATAGATGTCCGGTAGTGCGATGAAGTCCTTGACGATTCCCGGATCCGAGCTAGCTTCGAAATAATATAAAACAAAGAAGAAAATAAACAAAGTAAGCTATAAAGCTTAGTAAGTTCGTATATATATAAAATAATCTTATCATTCATTAGCATTTCAAATAGATAACATATACTACATTTAAGAATAAATCACTAAGTTAACATAAAATTTAACCACATAGTAACTCATAAGTTCTCAACCTCCTTTAACTCGTTACTCGGATAGTTTTCTGTACGTACCTGTACCGATACTTATCTATTTCTCAACAATTCTCTTATCAAACCACTCTGGCTTATAAATGCTTACGAAACAAATACATCAATTTTTCGATGCCATAGTCCAACAATGATCTTACACATACATTGCCAAGGCCCTGCCGTGGTCTTACATTCACATGCCATAACCTGGTTATGGTCTTTTTATCTGATTGCCATAGCCCAACTATGGTCTTATTTAGCAACTCGCTTTACTTAAATCATACATTTAATTTGAAATCTTCCAAATTTTACCATTAAGATAAGTATAATTACATTACATCCATCATTTAAATAAAGGTACATTTAAGTTCAATTATACGAACTTACCTTGTAAACAGATATGACGAAACGGGCCGACTATTCAATTACTTTTCTTTTTCCCCGATCTAAGTCCGAATTCCTTTTTTCTTGATATTAATTGGCAAATATAGCATAGCCGAATGAAAAGAAAATAAATGGCTTCTTTTAGCCCTAAACTTTCGGTGATGAAGCTTAATGAAGATGATGATATTATGTTTTCTATTATTTACTTAAGTTATTTAAAAATTACCATATTAACCTTGTTTAAAAACATTAAATATAACTTTATATATACCATAATTGTCCACTCATAATTAAAATGGTATATTTACCACATAAGAACTTCCGCTAATCAATTCCATAGGCATTTGATACCTTTAACTAATAGAACAACACTTTTACACTTTACGCAATTTAGTCCTTTTTACTAAATTAAGCATTCAAACGATAAAATTACTTCACGAAACTTTCACACAATCATTCAATCATGCTAGAAGCATTAAAATAATGATAAAATAAATATTTTGACATCGGATTTATGGTCTCGAAACCACTGTTCCAATTTGACTAAAAACGGACTATTACATGATGTATTTTAGGAAGGTTTAAAGAATGGAAACTGTATGACATGTGGCCTAAGTGTTTTGCATTGAAATTTTTTGATTTTGAAGGCACTTTTAGGTACACACGGCCTATAGGCACTTTAAGGTACACACGACATGTGACACAGTTTGCTACACAGTTGTGTGTCACACACGGTCACCCCACATGACCATGTGTCTTATTAATTTTCAGGTGCAGGTTTATCCACACGGCATCAGGCTATTACACGACCTGGCGACATGGTCGTGTGATCATGAATTACACGTTTTAGGCCCTGTCACACGGCAATGTATCCCCTGTTTACAATTTTTTCCACAATTTTCTGTTTTGTTTCATATTAGTCCTTGTTTGTTTCCAAATTGATTTTTAGGTTTCATAGACCAGATTTAAGTTTCGTTTTCGCATATATGCTATGAATAATGATTGTTTATTGAATTGTGATATTTGAATTGTTTGGAGATATTATTGGACTTGTTTATTGTTGTAATACCCTGTAGCCTTTATCTGGTGACGGAGACGGGTTAAGGGTGTTACAGGTGCCAATCAATTAATTACTCAGTTAGAGACCAAGAGGTAATAATTGGTTATTTAATAACTAATTCACCCTAATACCTATATCTGAAGTTAATTACAACCCCTGGAATGAGTTAATCTTCAGGATTGGTTTAAGTGATTTATTTATTTGTTTATTTTGTTCTTTATTTATTTTAATTATTTAGTTTATGATATTTATATCTTTTATGATTTATCATAATGTAGAATTTAATTATTACTATTTAGACTTATTATTGTAAAGAGGTTTTCAATAGATTTAATTTATCCTTATTTGGGACGATCCTCAAAATACTTCTCTATGTTTCGTTGTAACACAATACTATATTACAATTTGATCCATATACTTGAAGACATTGCTTCTTTATTATATATTTTTTTGGTGCAGTATATTTCAGTCAAATGTTCGCACGTTTGGTGGCGGTTGAGTTGTTGGCGCTATTGCCGGAGAGGTTTCGGCATTAAATCTGAAAATATCTTTATAGTTAATAAGATAAAAAGGAATGTTAAAGACTATAAATATGATATTTTTATTTCTTTTATTTTTATTTCTTCTTATTTTTTAATTTATTTTTCTACTTTGTAGGTTGTTTATTTATTTTTATCTTTGTAGAACCCCAATTGAGCCATGCCTAGATCCTGATATGATTATTAGATTCCATCTTTAGTTGATGAACACCGGTCCACCCATGGAAGTTAATCAACCTTGGGAGAATCCATTGTTCGACGATCCACAAGAATGACAATAGAACATCCATATAGAAGTCCTGATGGATCAAAGGACGTTGCGTGAATACGTTCTACTTATACTAGATGTGGTGCGAGGCAGTATTGAAAGGTCGACGATTGACGCTAATAATTTCAAAATAAATATGGCCACAATGTAGATGATCCAAAACATCTGGCAGTTCTAGAGGATCATGGTTGAAGATTCAAACCAATACGTAAAGTAGTTTTTACAATTATGTGACACTTCTAAGTACAATTGAGTAACTGATGATGCTGTACCTCTTCTGTTATTTCCCTTTTCATTGTGCGATAATGCGACTGATTGGTTAGATTCCTTATAACCATGTTCCATAACCATGTGGGATGATTTAGCAAAAAAACTTATTCACAAAATTTTCCAGATTAGTAGAACCATTTAGCCCATAAGAGAAATCGCCAATTTCAAGCAATATGAAGGTGAATCCTTGTACGAAGCATGGGAACATTCCAAGTCAATTTTAAGGAAGTGCCTACACCATGGACTGCAAGCGTGGCTTCAAATCTAAATTTTCTATAACGGTCTTAACGGTAACATCAGATCTAGCCTAAACAGAGCAACCAGAGGATCGATCATGTTCCACACATATGAATGAGCCTATAAAATCATAGATGACATGCTATGAATTCGTATATGTGGCCAAATGAAAGATTCACATAAAAATCAAATTTTCCAATGGTAAAAGTGGTAAACAAAGGTGATTGATATCAACAAATCTTAGAGAAGCTTAACTATTTGGAGTCGACTGCCAAACCAATAAAAGTGGAGCCCTGTTTTGAAAACTAATCAGAGAAGGTGAGCTATATAGTAATAGGGGTGAAATCCTTATTCAAACTCCTATAATCTTAGTTAGAAGGATTATTTGAACCTCAAGCAGAGAAGCAACCAAGGAGGTGGAAATCAATTGCAAAATTGTAAAAACCCTATGTAGCAACCTCCACACTTACAACAATGACCGATGGGAAACGACCATGCTACATGTGGTCAAAGATTCGACAAAATAGAAAGGAGATACAAAATTTAAAGGCGAACATTCGACAAGTCCAAGCCACATGTGGACCACTCGATTCTCGAATGGACAGCCTCTGCGACCAGATGAGCTAGCTCATGATGATGTTTCAAAAGCAGAAGGGCCAGAGTATCCCAAGTAACACGAAGAATAATCCTTGAACAGATGGGAACGAGCATGTAAATGAGATAAATTTACGATCGAGAAAAACACTTGAAAAATTGAAGGCATCCATACATGAAGAGGGGAAGGTTCCCAAAGCTTTCGATGAACCCATAGAAAAAGCCAAGCACGACGAGGCAATTAAAGAGATAGTCGAACCAGTGTTTGATCCGTTAACCGCAAAGCCGAACACAATGAAGGTACCATTTTTTACAAGTTTAGACAACATGCAAAAGAGGGACGACGTAGATTTCATAATTTTTATCCCTTAATGTCAATCTACCACTCTTGGAGCTAATTGATAAAATACCCAAATATGCCAAGTAACTAAAAGAAAATAAGGCAGGACACAAAAAAATAAGAAAGGGCAAACAAATTGACATTGATGCCTCGTGCAATGCTTTCATTACGAAAAAGATACCCATAAAATTGAAAGATTCAATTAGTTTCACAATTCAAATAGAAATAGTGTATCAACATTTCAGGAAAGCCATTTGCAATTTAAGGGCCAATATAAATTTAATGCCCATATCGATCTATCAGAAACTCAGACTTAGGGATCTTAAAAATACCTCTATAACACTACAATTAGCTAATAAATCTCTGGTACACCCAAAAGGTGTACTTAAGGATGTATTAGTGAAATTACAGGGATTCATAATCCATGTTATTTGGTATATTTTGGCATGACTTGATGTGTTTTAGATAGGTTTAAAGGATGGAAATGGTATGGCTTAAGACTTAAAAAATCATAGGTGAAATGGCTTGGCTTTGAAGGCACTTTAGGTGCACATGATCTGTGAAACGGTCTACCACACGATTGTGTGCCACATACTGTTGCATGACACGATAATGTTGCCTATTTGTTTTGGTGCAGGTTTGTCCACACGATATCAAACAGTTACACGGCTTGACGACACGGTCGTGTGACCTTGATTTACACAGCATCAGGTTGTTACACTATTTGGCCACACGACAATGTATTTAAGCCACACGGTCTAAGCTTTACACGGCTTGGTGACCCTTTGTTTTCACTTTTTACTTGAAATTTTTTTGTAAAAGTTTTAGTTTAGTTTAGATTTGTTCTCGAGTTGTTTTAAATGCTTCATATGTCGATTCAGGCTTGGTTATGTTCAATTATCATGGAATAATTATAATTATATTATGTTATGAATTATTTTACTGTTTATGACAGGATAGTGATTAATGTTGATATTTTACCATTTTAATACCTTATAGCTCGAGTCAGGTGAACGGATTGGGTATACGGTGTTACAGGTTGTTTAAGTTCACTTGAATCAGGTTGAGAGGACCTATGACAACTTGGGCGTGAAGGACTAGATTGGATCATAGTATGGGCAAATCCTCTGCCAAATTCTTTTTGGTGTCCTCCTGATGCTTTTTCAGAGCCTCTTTATTGCATTGGCGTAGATGCTCCAACTTTGATAAGTGTTGTTGGTCTTGAGATTTGAGTTTTTCCTCCTAAAGGACACTCTGGCCTTTAGTTGACTATTTTCCTCCTCTATCTGCTTGATCCAAATTTCTAAGTATTCATATTTGGCTTTTAAAGATAAGGCAAAAGAGTTGAGTTCTTTGATACGACTAATAGCTTCCTCATAAGTCTTCCATAGCTGAGCTAAAGATTGTTGGCCAGGATGCACAATTTCTTCTAAGCCCACCAATTTGATATTGTTTTAATTGCAAGCCTCTTGAAGAGCCTAATTCATAAGCTCGTATTTAGCTACAAAAGCTTGACAAGACCTAGCCAGCACTGAAAGTGGGGGAAGACGATGGTTTGAGGTAAGAGAATAGAGTAAAACCTATTTAACTTGCTGAGGTAAGATTTCATCCTATTGCTGATGGATGGAATCAAGAGAAAAAGGATATTACCCTGGCCTTATTCGATCACGCCATGAGAAGAGTCTACCCGCTTCACCAGAGGGAGTATTAAGGAGCAAGAAACCAAAAGGGCCTCTGGCTGACTTAGGAGTGTTGTCTCCGATACAAAAGTAGCTACAAGTGGATCCGCGAAGTAGACTAAAGAGTCTATGGAGTTGGTGAACTCTATGGTGCAACAGGAGTAGAAGTAGGGCAGGAGCAGGAGGAGTGATGACTTTCAAGGGAGCAGGCTCTCTCCTAAGTTTTCGATGAGCTAGTTGTGGACGTTCACTAACCACTGTATCATGCGTGCTTCCCTCCACCCTTGGCCTTCTCTGAGACGTATCAGTCGTTATTCTTAGTGGGCCCATAGTAACTCTTTCATTTTCGCATATTTAATCTAACAAGACTAAGGCATCTATGTTTTTTTTTATGGAATGGGCGAAGACGTACGAGAAGTAGGAGAAGGAGAAGAAGACCCTGTAGTAGCAACAAGAGAGTTAGCCTAGTCGGGAGAAAGAGAGGAAGATGTACCATAATTAATGATATTTCAATGGTGTAGATGTAGTCCACATGTCTCATAAAAATAAAAGGGAGGTTAGAAGGGAGGTTCCCTCATCTATAAGGTTTTGAGTCCAGGTCATTTCAATAGAAGGAAATTTTTTGGAATCCACCCATTGTAGAAGATCATTCGCCCGATGACCATTTGGACTTAGCTCTTGCAATTAATATTGAAAAACATTTCCGACAGTAACGATTTTCCCCAATTCTAGGATGCGCGCCACCCTTAATCTCTTAATTTGTGTGAAAGCAATTTTCGAATCAACAGGTTGGCTTTGTAGGCAGAGATCCTTTTAAGGTATGGACAATAAGGTGGGAAAGCCAAAACCATTTTCAAGCTTGCACGTAACTCTTACGAATTTATCCCTTTTGAGATGGAGGTTTGAATTCCAATTCTGAAGGATGGACTCGTAACTCTAACGAGTACTAAAATGGGTCATTTTGGTCAACTTATCTGTCTTTTAACCTTAAATTGATAAATCCTTTTGAAAATGCAAACAATAGGAAGCTCGAGGTGCAAACAATAGTCGATGAAATAATTCACCAACGTTCACCAGGAAAGGGCAGAAAGTTGGCACGGTACAATACCATATTCGTTAGGCACCAAGCAGAAGAAAGAGTGTAGAGGCAAGTTGAAGCCAACCTCGAGTAGGAAGAGGGGAAGAATAAAACCTTCAGTGTTGTTACTCAGGTGACAATCCCTACGGAAAAAATGGAAGTCATAGGTGAAGTTTGGACGAAGGATTTCTCGAGCCCCTAAGTATTGAGTCAACTCTTCTTCAGTAGTGTTGCATTCATGCATAGGAGCAAGCACGTGATGGGTATCACCGAGACTTCTGGGCCTGATCTTAACCACGTCTCTGGGGCAGTCACTTCTACTATTTTAGGAAACACCACCATGGTCTCTTCAATGAGTAGTTGTTCTAACTATTTTGTATAATAGTAAAGAAAAGAGAATGGGGGATTACCTTTGAAGAAAGTTTGAACTGAAGGCAAAAAGAAGCAAGAGGCTTTGATAGGAAAAGAAATTGGGGCTCCAATTTGATGCAATGAAATATTTTTGGGGAAGTGGTGAAAACCCAGTATTTGTAAAGAATCAAGCGTCCGTGATAAATTTTAAATTTAAAGCCAACTATTCAAATTTTTCAATCACAGCTCGACACTTGTCAAGGTTAAGGCTACGGGAAGTTTTAAAAACATAGGAGTACCAGCCAACTATGCCCACGAGTTTCGCTTCGCCAGTTAGGCTTTCTATTTGCATTCGCACTAATTGGATTCTCTAGAGTGTACATCACAAACGATAAGTCTATTATGACTATGTTTGGGCATTTCACCGAGTAATATACTATGTTTGATCCAGAAAGTTGGCCACGCATCACTAATATTTGGGGTTTTCTGGCTGGAAAGCGACAGATCCAAAAGGTGAGCAAGGTATCTATATAAATCGTTTTAGTGCGATATGGTAGTATAATTTATCTCCATGCTGACCTACTAGTGAGTTAAAGTATTGGCATATACTAGCGCTAAATTATCTTCCTATGACCGGTATCTAAGGATTTAGTTACACGGTACTTTCAAGTGAGGAAAGAGTATGCCCCAGAGTTTTAGTTGACCATTAAGAGCCTATCAAGTGAAAGAGAAAGATGTAAGAGACTTGATTGTCTTTAAGACAACGCCATATGAAAGTCACCACCATGGTATAGTATGCTTGATTTACACGAACATTGTTCTAGTTAGTTCTCGTAACGGGATTAGTTGGGAGTTAATTGGATTGATTTGATCCTCCCTATGACTGGTAACAAAGATCTTAAATGGATTCTCTTTACCTTCCCTGATTTTTTTTGGGGGAAATCAGGAGATTTGGGTTAGTTAAGCATTGTCACTTGTCAAAGTCCATAGTAGGGGGACAGGAAGTTTATATCTAGTGAAGGGGGAAGACTTTCTAATAGGTTTTTTTTCTACTCTACATTTTGGTCGTTCTAACCAAAATGTTCTCTTCTTCTTCAGGCTAGAGCTAAGATTTCGTTTAACCAGTGGATGATTCAACTTTTTGTTACCGTTGATGGATCGGGTCAACGATCAAAATAGAAGCTTTGGACCGAGGTAAAAGTGAGTCTTTGGTAAGTCTCTAGACCCGTTACCTAGCCATTATATTACAATGATTCTTTGTATGATTGGTGTTCATATAAATAAAAATATCTTCTTAAGGAGTTACAATATGCATATATGTTTGTGTGTGTTTTGTGAAGCACCAGTATGTATGTACTAAGGAGTACGATACGCTGCATGAATATGACGATGTGTGCTAAACATGCATGGGAAATTAAGTATTAGGAAGTATTATTTTGTTAAAAAAAATGAGTGAAATCTGTGTAAATATGTTTATTATATTATTTGAGTGATGGATGACCAAGTATGGTTGACAATAAAGGGGTTCATGCAGAGTGTCGAAAAAGTATTTGATACAATAATAGACCCCGCATTGGTGCTTTGGTGACATTCACTGGGACAGTAAACATGAAGGCCAATATTGTGAAATGTAGTCCGCCGAGATCATAAACATGAGGTCCATCGGGACACTAAAAGTGGGAAAAGGTTAGTATGACAGATATGTGAAAAGACAATGGCCATGACACATTCTAAGAATGGTGGATGAGTCACAATTATCTATTAGTGTTTTTACGTGTCCCGGGGGAGATGATGGGAAAACCTCAAGTGATGTTGAGTTTAGGAAAAATCCATATCGTCAAACACGACATTTTATATGGTGTCTTGGTGGCAAACCAAACCAAGCCTTTGCGGTGAATTATTTTGAAAGCCTTTGTGGCATGACATCTGGGAAGCCTTTATGGCAGATCATCTATACAGCCTTTGTGGCGAGTCATCTGCGATGCCTTTGTGCTGAATCATCTGTGAAGCCTTTGTGGCAAGACATCTGAGACGCCTTTATGGCGGATAATCTGTAAAGCCTTTGTGGCTGATAATCTGTAAAGCCTTTATGGCGAGTCATTTGGGAAGCCTTTTTTGGTGGATAATCGTAAAGCCTTTGTGACGAGTCATGTAAGAAGCTTTGTGGCAGATCATTTGTAAAGACTTTGTGGCAAGACATCTAGGAAGCCTTTGTGGTGGATCATTTGTAAAGCCTTTATGGTGATTCATCTAGGAAGCTTTGTGGCAGATCATTTGTAAAGCCTTTGTGGCAAGACATCGAGGAAGCCTTTGTGGCAAGTCATCTAGGAAGCTTGTAAGGTGAATTTTGTAACGCTTAAATGTGAGATGTTAGTTCAATTTTGTATCAAGGATCTGAGTATGCCTTTGTGTCATTTTCTAAAGGAGATCTCGGTAGTGTACCCAACTAGTGAATCCAGACTAGTGATCCACCAAGATAGAGACCCTAACATATCCGAAACATTGGGTGGTATACATGTCCACCCATCCTAAAAATTCTCAT
Source organism: Gossypium australe (assembly GCA_005393395.2). Taxonomy (NCBI): domain Eukaryota; kingdom Viridiplantae; phylum Streptophyta; class Magnoliopsida; order Malvales; family Malvaceae; genus Gossypium; species Gossypium australe. Next base: position 25,363 of record SMMG02000258.1, read on the forward strand.
GTTATGTATCAGAATCATATGTATTTCTATTGTATGATCATGAGTATGGTATTTATCAGACCAAGTTCATTTAGCTGGACTAAATCAAAGGTACGAAGTGGCTACAGACCTTATAATATGCCAAATCCAGTATATGAATCCATAATGGATAGCAGCTGCACGCATATCATTCCAAGGAATATATCCATCCTTTATCTTAAAAAATATTTTTGAGATAGGGCCTAAAATAAAGACTTAAGTTTGTGATCTTCCAATTGAGCGGAATGTGTATAAGGTGGACAGGGGTGGAGTTGGGGGTATGGTTATCCACAAGGAATAAAAAAAGTATCAATAAAAGTGAAAAAAAGGAAGTTTAGAATTCGTAAGTCGAGGCTTTCAAAAACATCACTTAAAGATAATGATGGTTGAGATTCATTAAGTTCCGTTGAACTTGCGGATGTCTATGTGTAATGCAAGTTCTTGGTATTGAACCAAGGCATGGAGGGAACAAGCCAGGAATGCACCAAGGTGGCAGTTCGAAGAGCAATATGCAAAGGACACTTTTGGTAATATGTTTTCAAGTGGTGAATAGTATTATACACCATGATTTAGTCTGTTTCAATAAATATTTAAGTTATATTTACTGATACTAGTATTTGAGAATCTATTGTAATTATTAAACATTCAGTCAAAATCTTTTGGCTTAGAATAATAAATAAACAAATAAAAGGTATGTTTAGTAGGGTCTTCGCCAATTTTCAAAATTGTTTGTTAAGTATGTAGGTATTGTGACATCCTATATTTGGATTCGATAAATCGGGTAAGGTAATAGGTGTTACAAACTCATATGGCATGCCATTTATATCTTCACTAGTCACTAAATTACTACGACATTTCACAATAAAATCACATTGCACTTTTAACATGGTTTTTCATATAAATATAATGTTATAACATTTTAATGTTATAAGGCACATATTAAAATTTCATTACTAGATAATAATAATAATAATAAATTCATTATCGGAGTTTTCAAGCATCGGTCATTATCTTACATTTTTTAATCTCACTTCACTTAACATTTGTTTTTATTAAGGTTTTCAAGCATTTAATGCTCTCAACAATATTTCCACATACGTATTTCACTCAAGTACCATTAATTATTCATATATATATGTAGACTTTATTTATTAAGAAGTTTATCCTTTTTCACGGAATCTCATTTAGTTATATTGTAACAGCTCGTTTTTAGTCAAATCAGAACAGTGATTTTGAGACCACAAATTCGAGGTCAAAAAAATATTTTATTATTATTTTGATGTCAATAGCATGATAGTATGATTTTGTGAAAACTTCGTTAAGAAATTTTATCGGTTCAATGCTGAATTTGATACAAAATGACTAAATCGTGTAAAGTGTAAAACTTGAGTTCTATTAGACAAAGGTGTCTAATAGCTATAGAACCTTAAACTGGAGGTCCTTACGTGGTAATTAGCCCATTTATGAAGTTAATTGACATTCTTGGATATGTATTAATTATTTTAATGAATTATAACAAAGGTTAAATAGGTAAATTAGTAAATTAACTTAAGTAAAATAATAAAAACATAGTATCCTCTTCTCAATTAAGCTTCCACCACCGAAAGTAAGAGTTTGAAACACCATTAAGGAGCTTGAAGCATTCGGCCTAGTCTCCTTGTGCATGTAAGTTAATTTTTCTCCCGTTTTTAATGATTTATATGTTTTTGAGATCGCTGCAGCTTAAACGAGCTAGCCCAGGGACTAATTTGCAACATTGTTAAAGGTTTAGGGTTTCACCATTGATGAATATACATGTATTTTGATTTTTGATGATAGAAAATGTATGCTTGTTGTTAGATAAACAACATTTGTAGAGTGATTTTTAGTAAATTTTTCAATTAGGGATTAAATTTTGGGCTAAATTGAATAGAATGATAATTAAATAAGTTAATTTTGATATTATATAGATAAAGAAAAATGAAGTTCGGATCTAGATCGGGGAAAAACAAAGTATTGGACTAGTCGATCCATTTCATCTTTTTTGCGATCGAGGTAAGTTCGTACGTTAATAAGCATAAAATTTCATTGTGTTTTAAATGCTTTATTATTGAATTTTTTATGAATATGACCTTATGGATACATTCGAAGAAGATTCAGCAGTGTGAAATCCCGGTTGAATCTTAGGAATAGATTAGGATACGAATGACATGTCATTAGAGGTTATGTGATTTGGGTGCTGGTCCATACGCCCTACCAGTGGCTGAGTTATCCGACATGTGTTGCGGATTCTCGTTAGCTTGTGTGAGCAGCACCATGTAGCTACGTCATGGCCGTCAGCTTGTGTGAACACACCCGTTGATAGCTCGAGAGTGAGTATTATATGAGATGGAGATAGCTTTGACTATGTATTTGGCACTTAAGGTGCAAGATTCCCGAGTATCCAATAGTATTCCAAATGGTTCAATGAGTATATCGAAGATATGAAATGGTGAGAAATAGATACGTATTAGTACAAGTATGTACGAAAACTAATTGAGCATTGAAACTTATGAAAGTTGTGAGTTCATGACTACTTATGTGATTGAATATAAGTTAACCTTATAATTTAATGAATTTGTGCTACGTTTTGTTCATATTACTTGAATGGTAAGTGAATGGTGAATTTTAATTATTAATTATACAAGCTTACTAAGATTTATAGCTTACTCTGTTTACTTTTTAGTGTTTTATAGTGATTATTGAAGCTAACTCTGATTTGGGAGTCGCCAGAGATTTCATCACACAATCAAACTATCACTTTGGTACTTTTGAACTTGTGTATTGGTATATGGCATGTATAGGAGTTGGTTATTTTGGTATATGTGAGTAATGGACTTACCCATTTGAATTGGCATGTAAATGATGAATGGTTTATTAAGTGTATAGCCATGTGATTTGGCTTATTTTGGCATGCTTGGTGATTTATCTATATATGTGCAAATGACATTTATTATGTGATTGGTGATTGCTAGGTAAATGCTTGTTGTGAATGGTTGTTTATGAGTTGGCATTATGGACACCAAATGGTTAAAATTTGAAATAGGTATGTTTGTGGTTTTAAGTAAATTATTGCATACTTGAAAGTAACCATAAGGTGATTTGAAAATGTGAAATTGGTTTGAATTGGATTACTTATTGTGATATTTGTGCGTCTTGTGTTTGATGTTATTGATATAGCATGATTTGAGCTTAGTTTAGATGAATTTAAATGCCATTTGAAGTTGTGGTCATATGCAAATTTGGTTGATGAAGGTGATTAAATTTGGGTGAGAAAAATTGCTTAGCAAATAGTTTTTTTTTTCCACACGGGCGTGTGTCTCAGCCATGTGTGACACTTGGTCAAATGACACGGCCATGCCTCCCCTGGTGTTTAATTAGAAACCAAGTTAGTATGCTCCACACGGCCCAGCATACGGGCGTGTGACTTGGTCGTGTGGCGTAGGTCAGTATACCCTATAAGTTTGGCACGGCCTAGCACATGGCCTGTCATTTCGAAGGGCACATGGACGTGTGGTTAGTCGTGTGACCCAAGTCAGGGACTTACACGGGGTCTGACACAGGCTAGGACACGCCCATGTGAACCCCTTTCGAATGTCCACACGGCCTGTGACACGGGCGTGTCTTTTGGCGTTTGTCCCCCGTATTTTGTAAACTTTTTCTAAGTTTACCAAAAATTTCATAAGTTATCGGTTTAGTCCCGAACCACTTCTAATGCATGATTTGGGCCTTGTAGGCTCATATTAGGGATAATGTGATTGATTATGAATGATTTGTATTTGATATTGATTATTGTATGAGAAATGTATGTTCAATTGTGTAATAATTTCAGTAATGCTTTGTAACCCTATTCTGGCGATAGATACATGTTAGGGGTGTTATATTTATTGGTATCAGAACTATGGTTTAGTCGATTATAGGACTAACGTAGCGTATGTGAGTGTCTAGCTATACATGCCATATATAACCTGTGATAGTGTGATATCTCCTAAAAGTTTGAAATGTGTTTTCATATAGTAAATGGATCCCAATTGAGCTGTGGCTGATAATGTTGAGGGTAATGCGCCAGCCTCCATTCATGGAGTAGCGCAATTTGAGTCGAGACCTGTATCGGGTAGTCAAGGAGGAGAGGCCAATGAAGCCTTCTTCCAAATGATGAACGAGTGGTTCACTTTGCTTGTCTGAACTAATCCAGTTGCTCAGCGACCTCCACCCCACCTATTCCCTAACCTGTTCCCGTAGCTCCTCAAGGTTTGGAACCTTTACGATTGAGTAAGCCTCTTGTGGATAAAATTTGAAAGTATGAGGCTGAAGAGTTTAGAGCTATGGTTGATGATGATCCTGAGAGAGCCGAGTTTTAGCTTGAGAATACGATTCGAGTATTTGATGAACTTTCTTGCACGTCAGCTGAATGTGTAAAATGCGCTATACCACTTCTGAGAGACACTGTATATCAGTGGTGGAATACTTTGATATCTATGGTGTTGAGAGGATGGATCATGTGGGAATTCTTTCAAACTATGTTTCGAAAGAAATACATCAACTAGCGTTTTATTGATCGAAAGCGCAAAGAGTTTTTGGAGATGAAACAGGGTCGAATGTTTGTGACCGAGTATGAAAGAGAGTTTGCGAGACTTAGTAAATATGCTCGAGAATGTGTTTCCACTGAGGCAATTATGTGTAAGAGATTTGAAGATGGGTTGAATTAAGACATTAGATTGCTAGTCAGGATTCTGTAGTTGAAAGAATTTGCTGTGTTAGTCGACAGAGCATGCAAGGCCGAGGAACTGGGCAAAGAAAAGAGAAAAGCTAATTTCGAGGATAGAGATTCGAGAAAGAGATTGATGAGTAAACCATATCAGTCTTCATCAAAGAAATCACGAGATTCATATAGTTGTTCAAATGCTTCTGTGGGGTATCCAAATAGAGATCGTGGAAAGCAATACACGGGTTCTAAAGCCCAAGCCACTTCAGTATCGACTGTTGGTAATGTTTGAGCCAACAAACCCAAGTGTTTAACACTTTGGTAAACGACATTTTGGAGATTGCTGGATGAATGTAAGATCGATAACACAACTTCTAGAGGGAGACCACATAGAAATATAGAAAATGTGACTAGTAGGAAAGGAGTGACAAAAGACTCTGCGGTGAGATCAAAGGCTAGAGCACCAGCCAAAGCTTACGCTATTCACGCTTGCGAAGATACATCGTCACTAGATGTTATCACTGGTATATTTTCTCTCCATGACATTAATGTAATTGCCTTGATAGATCTTGGATCGACTCATTCATATGTCTGTATGAACTTAGTGTCTAGTAAGAGTTTGCCTGTTGAGTCTACCGAAATTGTGATTAAAGTATCGAACCTCTTAGGCAAGTATGTCCTAGTTGATAAAGTTTGCAAGAATTGTCTTTTGATGACTTGGGGTTATTATTTTCTAACTGATTTGATGCGTTTACCATTTGATGAATTCTTTGTGATTCTGGATATGGATTGGTTGACTCTGCATGATGTTGTTGTGAATTGTAGACGAAAGACTATTGAATTGAATGGTCAGAATAATGAAACTCTTCGAATTGAATCTAATGAGTCGAGTGGATTGCCTGTTTTAATATTGTTGATGTTAGCTCAGAAATATGTGAGAAAAGGTTGTGATGCTTACCTTGCGTATGTACTGGATACAAAAGTGTCTGAATTGAAGATTGAATCAGTGCCTGTAGCTTGCCAATATCTGAATTTGTTTCCAGAAGAGATGCTTGGGTTGCCACTTGTAACACCCCAAACCCGGCCTAGAAGTTAGGCTCGAGTTCATAATGTCACATTAAAGGCACACTTCAAAACGATTTTACCATTTAACAATTTAAGGCCCAAAAGCGCAAAACCCTTGTATCTTGTTAAGTTACGTTGAAAAGCCCATATTTTAGAAAACATTCATAGGTTAAGTTATTTCGAAAACCATGTTAACTTTAGAAATTTTATGAAAATTTATTAAGCGGATAGTTCAAACAATAATAATAAAACCCAAAATCTAAAGTCAATTAGGAGTTACATGGCCTTATTACAATCCAATGAAAAAAAACAAAGTATTTAAAATGAATTCATTTGAACAAAATAAAACATTTGATCAGCTTGTAGTATGGCCATCTCCGAGTCCTCTCCCACGTCGAGCTGTCTATTCAGGATCACCTGAAACATTAAATAAAAGGGTGTCAGTTTCGAAACTTAATGTGTACAACCCTTGGCAATCAAATCACATACAAATATTCACATTGGGCCTAAGCTCTATCAAAATCGATGGTCTTGGGCCTTAGCCCACAATGACCTCATATCATATCATATCGTATCATATACAAACAAATAATGCAAAACCCATCCCAATAATCCATCCGCTACACACACCATTTCCCTTCCAACCATTACACACCTGTGGGGATTTCTAAATCAACCCACCCATCCTCTACACACTAAAGGTAGCACGGTTGCAGTACTACCTAACGTTGCAGCAAAGCTGCTAATCATATAATGGGCTTAAAGCCACCAGTGGATCCATGGCCATATGACTATGCGATCCTCAAATCTTCCTCCGTACCATAATTCCCACCGACATGCATCCTAAGCAGAATATCATATGAATGCATCAACCACATAAGTAACATCGACAAACTCATATTCGTCACATAGGGGTATTTTTGTCATGTCACTACCTATGGGTATTTTTTATAATTCTACCCTATAGGGGTATTTTGGTAATTTGGCAAAATAGGGGTATCTTTATAATTTTGCAAACTAGGGGTATTTTGGTAATTTATAAATCTGATGGAATTTTAGTAATTTTACAAACATAAAGGTATTTTAGTAATTTTACAAACATAAGGGTATTTTAGTAATTTTACAAATATAAGGGTATTTTAGTAATTTTACAAATATAAGGGTATTTGGTCCCTCTCGGGTTTTAATTATGAACTTTGGCCCATCAACAAGTCCTCGCAGCTAAAGTGAAGAGACACTACGCACCAGGTAGGATTCCAGAGAAGAGGAGGTGGGTCGCTAGGGCCGCTTAAGTACCAAGCTCTCCATAGATCCAATCCTAGACATGCGTGTGTCCGTTGCCACACTCTAGTCGAGCGACTTGTTCATGGACATATTTAATTAGATTAAGTCTTTGAATTTTAAGAGTTGTTCAAGCTAGGCCTTAAGTCCATAAACCCTAACATACTTGTCTACGTCCCCAAAAAGCCCATCAAACCCAAATTACACCCTTACGGCCCATTAGGCCCAAATCACATTCTTATGGCCTGTTAGGCTCAAAACAATTCCAGATCATGTGTTATGCTTGACAGACTCAATTCATACACCAAACCAAAAAACTCGTCAAACCTAGCCTTAGGGCCCACCGAGCCCATTTAGCTACTTTTGGCTTTTCGGCTTCTGAACATTGCCGATATCATGTGTGTTGTGTTTGTACACACCTGGTAACCTCACGTGCTGCAAACCCCTTAGTCACGAACCTATAGTCGACATTGTTAGCGATTAACCAAAGCTTTAACACATACTTATCAAAAACTGAAACCTCACCGTACCCCTACCATGTGCCTCACATTCTAGTAGCCCTTTCTTTGCTACTATTTGCGATTATCCTCTAGATCTGCACCCAAACACCTATATCGTCAAAACCAAGTGACCCATATTACACATAAGTCACCACTCTGAGCCACATTAGATTCGACCATTTACTAAACCATGACTGAGTCGAGAACACTTACCCTTTTGTTAACAATCCTGACCTACCACGCTTGCGATTGTTGAGCCTTACCCTTGGTAATACAAGTTAACGACAAGGAGGGATTAGATAGCCCTTTGGCTTTTAACAAAACACACTAAAAAGTTCACTAAGCACTTACCAAAATTCTCCTTTGCTCCTGCAGCTTAGATATCTACTGAACAAGATTCGGCTTCCAACGTGACTAGGAGAAGATAACAAATGATTGAGGTGAAAGAACAACAACAAGGGTTTGGCAAGAGTAGAGATTCGGCAAAGAAGGATGATAGAAATTTTGGCAATTGAGGGAACTTGGCTTTGTGAAAATTAGGCAAAAAGGGGGAAACTATTTAGGGAGAATAAAGAAAAAGAAATTACGAAAGCCCAGGAACCCTTCACTGGAATTCAGCAACTCCTTTTTATAACCAAAGTCAAATCCTACCTTCCCTCCAGAGTCCTATTCGGCCCAACGCTTCACCCTCCTCATCTCCTATCTTTTCTCTGTGATAATACCTTAATCTTATCCGAAATCTCCTCCACGTCTGTCAACCATGCTTACTTCAAACTCTCCACGGCAAGAGTACAAAACCAACAGAACTTTTGCCGTCCACCTATGCCAAATAAAACGATCCAAAATACACTCTTCCTGCTCGAACCTTAGACCTCTTCAACTTTCACACACGCCACATCATAGCTCCCAAGTGACGGCACTTCCACTAGACCACAAGCCCATTTGTGTCTTATTTTCTCTTAATCTACTTAAGAGGCCTCATGCCTGACATTAGGGTCCATTAAGCAAGTAAAATAAATTTTTCCCTATGGACGCCCCTATCTCTAAGGCTTCAAATAATCTCTAAGTGCTGCACGTACAATATTAACTTCAATGCACAAAAATTTAAAGTTTCTTGATTTTTGGGGCGTTACAACCCAATAGGCCCAAATCTACTTGGCCCAAATTCGGGGCATTACAATTCTACCCTCCTTAAAGAAATTTCGTCCTCAAAATTTCCAACTAACTATTAATCGTACTACCCAAGTCTCACCACTATGGGTTTGTTGCGCACTCTAATTCTAAAGCCGAAATAAACGCTCAGTATACTATGGTAGGGTACGCACCATTATTTGCATCTGGAGCATCTTCATCCCCTTGACGACGTGCTGCATAAGCCAAAGTTGGCTGCCTCACCTCAGCATAACCTGCACCTCTACCTGGTGTTCCACGACCGCGTTCATTAACATTATCGCCCCTGGCTTGTCCGCGGCCCCTTGGTGGTTGTTGACCACCCCTCTGAGGCTGAAGATTACCTCTACCCTCGGCTTGCTCCTAATCTAGCCATCCCAGGCACTGCCTAACCCTATGCTCTATGGATCCATATCCCAAACATGCTCCCATCCTCCTCCAACATTCGCCCGGATGCCTTCTCCCACACTCAGCACAAAGTGGTATTCCGTTATTAACAGCAGCAACAGGGGCCACATCTCTAACTGGCCCATTCACTCTGGCCCTCCTCATGGGCCTTTGTTCGGCTCCCACAGGTTCCATATTCTACTTGTTCTTGCCCCACATTCTCTCGATTGCAGCGCTCCACGCTCTTTACCTCCTCTGCTATTTTTTCTTTCTCCACCAAAATCAAAAAATCTCGCTCCATCTGTGGAGCTATCAGTACCCTAAGGCTATCCCTTAATCCATCCTCGAATCGTACGCACCTTCATACTCCATTGCGACTATCCCCTTGGCATATCGACGAGGGGCAGAAACTCAGCCTCGTACTCTACTACTAGCTTATCTCCCTGAGTCAGACTCAAAAACTCCTTCATTCGGGCATCCACATATGCTGCTCCGATGTATTTCCCTTGGAATGCTGATTTTAAGAACTTCCGGTTGATTGCCCTCCTTTACGACCAACCACCACTGATAGGCTTCTTCCCTAAGTAGGGATATTGCTCCTTTCAACTTTTGTTCAACTGTGCAATCCAGGTCGTCCATGATTCTCTCAGTGGTTTCCAACCAATATTCTGCCACATTTGGGGCCACCCCGCTACTCCTTTGAAAATCTCAGCCTCATTAGCTCGGAGTCGCTCCACGATCGACCCACGACTCCCGGTACCATTATGGGGCCTAACGACCCTTTTCAAGATTCTCAACATGGCCTGCGATATGGTATCTTCCGTAGCGACAGCCTGTTCATTTTCTCCTCTTTCAGCTACTGGTGAGGCCGAAGCCTCCCCTACTCCTACGTTGGGCATATGGCCTGACTCGGACGACCCTGCCCTAACACCTCCACGGCCTCTGTTGCGGCCTCTTTCACCTCAACTAGCGCTCATGGATGTGTATTTTTGAATTAAGAATTTTATGAAATTAGTACTTAGTTCCACTTGTTTAGGGTACATGTCTTATGTAAGCAACAACAATTTTCTTAAAGTTATTCTGCGGTCGAGAATCAACTACAGGCTTACATTCCCTATGGGCTTTAGTCTGTAAAAGCCTATTTTTAAGTAGCCCATTATCTACACAGTTCAGTAATTTAAGCAAATGTAGTACAGAGAACTTAGCTCGACGTCGAGGGCTCAGTGAACCACACCTCGAAAATCCTACAAAAACTTTTTCAAACCCAAAATCTAAGGCCCATTTCATAGCCCGAGATTTGCAACCGGGATCTGATACCACTAAATGTAACACCCAAAACCCGGCCTATAGGTTAGGCCCGAGTCCAGAATGTAACGTTAAAGTAACACTTCAAAACGATTTTACCATTTAACAATTTAAGGCCCAAAAGCCCAAAACCCTTGTATCTTGTTATGTTATGTTGAAAAGCCCATATTTTAGAAAACATTCATAGGTTAAGTTATTTCGAAAACCATGTTAACTTTAGAAATTTTATGAAAATTTATTAAGCTGATAGTTGAAACAATAATAATAAAACCCAAAATCTAAAGTCAATTAGGAGTTACATGGCCTTATTACTGTAACACCCCTAACCTGAGACCGTTGCCGCAATAGGGTTAAGAGGCATTACGAACAATCGAATCATTTTATTACCTATTTACAGCACAAAGTCAAACATCGTCATAGTACATCAAAACATAACCAAATAGTCCCTTATAGAGGTCTACAAGACCTTAAACACATGCATGAAACGGGTCGGGACTAAACCGGAACACATACAAAAATTCTCAAAAATTTAAAACTTTTTAAGTTTCAGGGCTTACACGCCCGTGTGGGTAGGCCGTGTGCCTCCCACGGTTGCTAGACACACTCGTGTGTCCTCCCCGTGGTCGAAACTAACTTTGCTACACAGCCACCAAGCACACCCGTGTACTTTGGCCGTGGTCATCCTGTTGAAAACCACATGACTACTAGGCACGTCCGTGTGCCAAGGCCGTGTACTCTTATGCTAGCTACTGATTTTGTCCAACGGTCACTAGGCAACGCCCGTGCCACAACCGTGTGGCAAAATAGGCCATTTGCAAGGCCAAAATGCCTCTCACATGGGTTTAATCCTACAAGCACATTGAGCATCTTTTACACACAATTTGGCAACCAATTCCATGACAATACATCATCTCATGCAATTTCATTTCCAAACATGTCAACTTATAAGCTAACATATACAACTTGAACACATTCATAAACTAAACATATATTCATTCTCAAATTCACTAAATCATATGATCGCTGAATCAGAGCTTTAAAATTTATAAAACGAATGATCAACCTGGAAACTAACTCTGACAACGATTAAAGGCAAGTTTACCTATCGAATAGTAGTATAGCTTAGGCAAGACCAGATTGTCGAACCCCAAGGAACTAAAAGTACTAATACTAACTTTCTTCTTATTATTTAGCCTTAAAGATATAGTGAAGTTGCTTTAATCTAAATTAACGACTACTAAGCTAAAGACACAAGACAAAAAGAACAAATTGGGAAATAACTTGAAGGAAAACTCAGCTGATCACGAAGATACCCTCAGGAAGAATCCACCTAGACTTCACTTGTTACCTAACACTGAACCTCTGCTTTCTTTACTTAGCTTGATCCGTGAGACTCTCTAACCTATATAAACCCTCTCTCGAGGCGAATAACGTCTAACCCTAGGTTAATTAGTGGAACTCTCGTTTGCTTATAATAACCGCTAGAATAGTAGTAAATCGATCAATGGACTCCCATATTTGGTTTCACCCTAATCAGGCAAATCTCGTCATCCTATCTCTAGGCGTGCGATCAACTCCGCTTAATTATGCTAGATCTACTCTTAGGGAGGGTTTATTCCTCCTCCACCTAAGCACATCAAATTTGGATTAAGCAACGTAATTAAGAACAAACTAAGTATTTATCATAATTCCGAAATCAATAACAAGATTCATCTAGGTTTCATCCCCTTCAGGTATCTGAGGGGTTTAGTTCATAACAATAAAGAAAACATCACAAGAGAAAATATAAAACAAAACATGAGAAATCCCTAAAACCCCTGAAGGAATTGAAGGAGATTCCGCCGTCTTGAGTATAACTTCGGCTTCTGGGATGGATCAACTGGCTACCCTCGCGTTATTCCTAATTCTGACCTTCTCGGCTTGGCTCCTTGGCCTAGCTTTGACGCCTTTTCAAAGGTGGCACTTGGGGGATATATAGGCTCTTGGAATGCGATTATTTCTCCCTAAGCATCCTTTTCTGATTGAAATTGCTCTTTCCAGCGACAGAGGCACGGCACGGTCACACGCCCGTATGGCTCGACTTCAAGCCGTGTTCGAATTTCTAACTTGAAGCACAGCCATGTAAATCGGGGCAGAGGCCGTGTTCTAGATGCTCTCAAGGCACGGCCGTGTGCTATTTGGGCCAGGCTGTGTGGATTTCGTGATATGGCCCATTTACTCCGTTTTGGGCCNTGATGATGCCGAGAAAGCTGAATTTTGGCTCGAGAATACAATTCGAGTGTTTGATGAACAATCATTAACTCTTAAAGAATGCATAAAATGTGTTGTTTCTTTGCTACGAGACGCAGCTTATCAATGGTGGAAGACCTTGATTTCCGTTGTTCCGAAAGAACGAGTTACATGGGATTTCTTTCAAACTGAGTTTCGGAAGAAATATATTAGTAAGAGATTTATTGATCAGAAACGAAAAGAATTTCAAGAACTAGAACAGGGTTGCATGTCTGTCACCGAGTATGAACGAGATTTCATGAGACTAAGTCAATATGCTCGAGAATGTGTTTCAACTGAAGTAATAATGTGTAAATGGTTTGAAGACGGTCTAAATGAAGATATCCATTTATTAGTCAGAATTCTGGAAATAAAAGAGTTTATTGTACTTGTTGATCGAGCGTGCAAAGCTGAAGAACTCGGGAAAGATAAAAGAAAAGCTGATTCTGAAGCTAGAGATGCGAGAAAGAGATTTCTGAGTTAAACATTTCAGTCTTCTTCAAAGCAATTCAGAGATGAGTATAGCCGTTCAAAGGCTAATGTGGGACATTCGAATAGAGATTGAACTAGATCGCAGTCAAACTTCAAAGCTCTAGCGAATTTGATGGCTAGTGTAGGCAATGTCTGATCTGAGCGATCTGAATGTAAGAATTGTGGTAAACGACATCTGGGAAGTTGTAGGTCGAATGACCGAGCCTGTTTCAGATGTGGATCATTAGACCATTCCATTCGAGACAGCCCAGGGTCTGTTGAGCAAGAGATTGTTCGAAATTCGAGATCAGATAATGTTTCAGCTAGGGCTAGACCTTCTCAGAATACAAGAAATGTCAGTGGTGGTCAGAGAGTTACGAAAGACTCAGTTGCGAGATCTAAAGCTAGAGCGCCTGCCAGAGCTTATGCCATCTGTAACACCCCTTACCCGTGTTCGAAGCGGGAACCGGATACGAGGCATTACCTAACTTAACTTGCTTAAACATGACGTTTCAGGCTGTAAAATTTCATTTCGTCTTAAAAACTTTCCATTCAAACCAATAACATGCTCATCTTGGGCCTACGAGGCCTTAAACATACTTCTGGAAGGTTTCGGGAATTAATCGGGAACTTTTATGCACTTAGAAAAATTTTGCCTAAACAGGGGCCACACGCCCGTGAGAAGTGGGACACGCCCGTGGGAGCAGGTCGTATGGTCACACACGCCCATGTCCTTCACCCGTGGTTTGACTTATTTCACACGGCCGGACACATGCCCGTGCCCTGGCCCGTGTCCCTTACACTGCCCCGACACACCCATGTCTCAGCCCGTGTGCCAAAACCTTGGCATTCTATTTGTGACGTCATCATCTCACTATGGTCACACGGCCAAGGCACACGCCCGTGTCCTTAGACCGTGTATTGAATTAAATTCCTAATTTTAGGTGCAGACTTCACACGGCTTGGGCACACACCCATGTCCTAGGCCGTGCCTCCCACACGGCTGAGACACACGGCCGTGTCTCTGCCCGTGTGTTTACTACTAAGCATATTGACTTGCAATTCTAGCATGCAAGGGGACACACAGCCGATCAACACGCCCATAGGGCTGACCGTGTGTCAGACACGGCCTAAACACACACCCGTGTGTCTACCCGTGTGGACAATTAGATAGCTATTTACCAAGCCATTTGCTACCCTATCAAGTAGTCACACTCATATCGAAACATTTCAATATAAGATGACCAAATGGTACCCCTATGAACTCAAAAAGAATCATTACATCCTCAAAAGCATACACTTCATGAAATTCATCTTCATTAAACATAAGAATTAGCCAAGTATTGGCCCAACTTTAATGACCATTTACAAAATGAATTGGAACAACCTTAGTAGCCAACACATTTGGCTTACCAATATGATATGACAAAATACTCAAGTCGTATACATGGCATATTCAAAATAAATCTAATTTCGCTATACCAAGTTGTGATCGATAGTGTGATCTCCAATTTCGACATCCGCAAATTCTCGAGCTAACTTTGCAATACTACAAGGAAAAAGGGCAATGAAAAGGAGTAAGCACAAAGCTTAGTAATTTTGCATGGAATGAAATGGAAACAATAAACTAACTATATAATCCATCCATGGCAATAATTAACCATACACAAGTCATAGGCTTCTTGCCATATTTATACATACTCATACATGCCCTTATCTATCATACCATGCCACATATCGTAATTGTTTCTTCATTAATTACTCATGAGTACCTGTGTTAACTCAATCACATAACTTTAGTAAAATCTTTTTCACTATTTCTAAGTTAATCAATTCATCCCGATAATTCACTAGGGATACTCAAGGATGCATATTCATAAACGTTAACATAACACAAAACCAATGCCACATCCCGGATGTGATCTTACGTGGGGTCATTTCTGAGTGCCGATGCCATATCCCAGATATATTCTTATACAGAATCTCTCATTAAGCATCAATGCCATATCCTGAATATGGTATTATATGATTCTCATACTCAATACTGAAGCCATATCCCGTATATGGTCTTATACGGAATCTCAATTTGGCACCGAGGCCATGTCCCGGACATGGTTTTACACGAGACCTTGTTCATCTCATAACTTGATGATAGCATTTTCACACTTATTATAGCCCTACCGGGACTTCAACATCTCAACTTTTATCATCTTTCTCATATAACATTAATATTCAATTTCATAGAATGTTGTTATAAAATCAACCATTCTCAAACATGCAAGCATAAATATTGAATCATCACGTAGAAACTTACCTCGATTTCAAAATAAGCTAGTCCAACACTTTATTCTTTCCCCCATCGAGGTGGACTCTTGGTTCTTCTTGCTCTATAATAGCAAATTAGCTCGTTTTAATCATCACATTAGTAATTGTATTTAAAAAATCGTGCTTTGGCAAAATTACCATTTTGCCCTTAGACTTTGGCAAAATGACCATTTTACCCCTAGGCTCGAAAATGAATTTTAATCAAATTTCTACCTTTAATGAGCCTAGGTGAACATTTATTTCTCTTACAGATATCATCAAAATCCAACATTTCACACATTTACTACAAACTTTATAACCTTTACAATAAGGTCCAATTAGGTGTTTTCATGGCAATAGCTTTCACAAAAGTTGTTTATCTATCAGTCAAGACTTATTTTCTTCCATAACAATGCAGCAAATAATAGTGAAAGCTCTCATGGAAAATCTCTAAACTCTTCACCATATTACAAATTAGTCCCCTCATTTGAAAGCTTAGGCTCTAGGGGTTCTAAAGGTACAACTATCTTCAAGAAAAATCATTAAAATCATTTACTTGAATGGAGAAGAGTTTGCTAAAATTTTGAGCTTTCAAAACCCCTATTTTTTTTTTTTTGCAAATTTCAGTGGGGGAAGATGAAGAGAAAATATGGATATCATTTTTTTATCAATTTAATCCACCTACTACATCAATTTTGACCAATTTTGCCTCCTATTGTCCCCTATGGCCGGCCAACCACTTACAAATGGGCTAATTGCCTTTTAAAGACCCCTAATTAACAATCTATGGCTATTTGGCACCTTTAGCTTATAAAATAGAACTTTTGCACTTTATGCTATTTAGTCTTTTTTCGCGATTAAGTAAGAAATTGCTAAAATTAAGGGGCCAAAATTTTCATACACTTATACCATCACACTCTAACTCATAAAATATCATGGAAATAATTTTCTCTAACCTCGGATTAGTGATCCCGAGATTACTGTTCTGACTAGCC
>SMMG02000446.1:0-80527 GCA_005393395.2 Gossypium australe
GCATTGCTCATTTACTCAACTATAGATGCCTTTATGGTCGTAGAATCTATGTGACTTTTCGTTCTTCCTTTCCAGTGTAATTTTCTTCCCACTTTACCATACATGTTATCTTTTATCCTTTTTGAAGGTATTAGCGTCTCAAAAACGGTTGGAAAATAAGTACAAAGCTGCACAACAGGCTTCTGAAGATTGGTAATTGATTAAGGAGTTCTTTTTATTTTCCCTCTAGTTGCAAAATGCATGGGTGTTTAAATGTCCCCATTACGTTTTGGTTTCATATAGGTACCGTAAAGCACAGCTGGCTCTGCAGAAAGGAGAGGAGGATCTTGCACGTGAAGCCCTTAAGAGGCGTAAATCTTTTGCTGTAAGATGTCATCCTGCTATCAGATAGCGTTTCTCTGGGCATTCATATAGAGTCATTCCATATCTCGAAATTTGTCAAAAGAACATTAATGAAGTTTTCTTCCAAGTATTTGATTTCAATAAGATGATAGGACACCTAAAATTTGATATAGAAGTAAATTTTCCCTAGTCAAGGCGTTTGCTGAACATTCTTTCTTCTTTTTCTTTCTTGTCTTTCTAAAGGATTTGAGAAGCTGGAAATTTAAACTAACAAGATTAGCATGGTTTAGCCGCTTATCATGGTGATTGTATTTTTAGAGGTTACCATTTCAATCTATGGATAAGTTATGGTTTGGAGTTGCAAGTTGCAACAAGGAAAAACGGATCAGTTTTGTTGGGCTTGGGCTTTTATGGTTTTATTACAGTTCTTAAAGACATAAAGCCACCCAAATATGACCAGAAATTGTTGGTCATATTGGTTCTACTTAGACCAAGAATTTCCAAACTATTCGGCCTTGAAAAGGAGTAAAATAATTATATGAAGATAATCAATTACATGTTTCTTCATCCCAACATCCATTACTCCACTTTGCTTCTTCCAAAATTAACACACTTATCATTATTACAATTACCACCCTTATCCATTTTGATTCCATTTTCTCAACTCAACACACTTATTGCTTTAACTCACTTGATATATATACACGTGCCAGACTATGTGGTGGAAAAAAATTAATGTAAAAAATCAATAAGGTTTTAGTCGAAATGATTAAGTTGATATGTTAAAATAAATGATAACATTTAATCTTTCAAGGTAATTTTCTCTAATTTTGATTCATGTAATGAAGTGACACTCTATGATTATGTCACATCTTCACTTAAATTTTATAAAAATATTTATGATTTTTTAGGTGATAACATGGCACGATATCAAAGTATCACATCATCGCATAGACTAAAACGTACAAAGTACTTAACGAGTTTTAGGACTAATGTGGTCTAAAAAAATTCAAGAACTAAAGAAAACTTATAATAAAATGAGCATTGAGCTACATCTTAAATTAAGTTTCTCGTATTTTGTGTATAATAATTAGGTGCAATGGCAAAGTAAGAAATTCTTTTTAAGAGATTGGAATTGATTTATAAAATATTGGAAGCTAAAATGGAAAGTTTATCACTTATTAACCATAATGTCGCAAATTTTAAAGGCTTAAAAGCAATTTCACCAAATTAAGGGAGCCCCAAGGCCCTCACATGTCCTCTCACTGCCTCTCTTAAATGGACGTGTAATTAAATTTAGCATGCATGCTTGTTTGAATTAGAACAGCAGGTTAAGTTGGTTGTATCTAGGTATTAATTTGGAGAGAGACATTAAACTTGTTGATTCATGAGTTAATATAGACTTATTGAACTGTGTTAAAATTTTAATTGAATTGATTTATTTTATTTTATGAATCTTAATTATTTATTTAATTAAATCGATCAGATCAACGAATCAATAATTTAATCGGTTTGATCACTAGTCTTGTTAGAATGTGGTGGTATTTTTTTTTTAAATTAAAAATCACCATATGTCTCGTTTATTTAATTTTTTATTTTTAAAATATTAATTAAATATGCATGAAAATCTTCTAACCCCACAAATTAAAGGTTTACAGAAGATGAAGCTTTTTCTTGTTTCACGTAAATTGCATGTTTCAACCAAAAATTGTAAGGCTTTCATCACTCCATTTCCAGAAAAGCTTCGACCTGAGTCGTCTTCCATTCAGTGAGTAGTAAAATGAGGGACTCCAAGGGGTCCTCATCTTTTACTTTGTCTACCCGGGTTGAACTGCAGCTATCTTTAAATCTGTAACTCCATCGCTGAACACTTGGATTGAAAAGACTGGCAACCATTTTCATCGAGTCAAACTTAAAACTCTCGCACTTACCAAATCAAGTTGATGACCTCTCGAAACGTACTTTGCATGTTTGAACCAGAAGTTGAATGATTTGTCATTTGACATCTCTCCACTGATTAGAGAAGCTTCCACCTATTGTAAAATTATAGGGAGCTGTCGAGATCTATGCGGTACTCAATTATTTGATTTTTTTCATTTTTAGTAATTGGCGGTTAAATAATTAATGAAAAAGAATAAGATATTTTTAACGTAATAATAAATTTAATCATTAATATTTACACATTGTTTCAATTTTAGTTTTAATTTTAAAAACATTAGATCTTAATATTTACACATTACCTAATTTTATTATATTTTTTACATAAAATATAATTCAATATCCAATGAGTATAAATAAAACATTTTTTTAAATGTTTATTATTAAATTAGATAATCCTCAAATGCATTGTTTTTCTTTTACTTTAAATGGTTGAGAACTTGATATCTTTCAATGAAAATTAACTCATTTTCTGTTAGTTTGAGTTGGCTGCCATTAATAAATCAAATCAAAGCTTAAAACTTTTTTGAAGCCGTTAGACTTAAAGTTGGGTTGAATTAACGTAGTGGGTAGTTTTTCTTTTGAAGGAAAGGAATTGGCTAGTTTACAAAATTTAGGACACTTTGTTTATTCTTGTTGTAATAGGCCCAATTTGCCCGGGCTTAAACAGACCCAACAAATAAAAAAACAGTCAAAGCCCAATTCACAAATACCAACCCAAATTAAAAAAAACAAACCCTAAGCCCAACTTAAACAAGCCCACAACATTAAGTTTTTTTTCAGTAAAACAAAACCCTAGGGTCTCCCCCCGCGCCGTCCCTTTTCGGCCACGTCGCCCACGCCTCGTCCCGAGGTCTGTTTGCAAGCTTGCACCGAAATGGAAAAATCCCTTCTCTGCCTCCGTCAACGCCTGCAAACAAGCAAAAAAGGGAAAGCAGAAACAAAGCAAATATACAGTAAAAATAGTAGCAAACTTTTTGTATTCGGCTATAAAGCCACAACAAAAATCAGATTGTAACACATGCATGAAGAAATAGAAAATGAGGTTTTTTTTTTAAAAAAATTGATTTAAATAATGGAAGTAAAATGGTGTCGTTTCGCTTGGGCCCTTTAACGCCAAAACGACGTCGTTTAGGAGGCTGACCCGAGACCCGACCCGCTCCAACCTCAGGATCGCGTGTTTTTGCGGAAGGGCCTAATTTCACTTTTAGCCCTTCCGCTTTTCAAATAGTTTGGGATCCAGTATTTTTCATTTTTTAAAAATTTACCCTATAATTTTATTTTTGTTTCATTTTAGTCCTATGAAGAACGGCGTCGTTTAAGGCCTACCCGCGCGCGACCCGACCCACTCCGGGGGGGATCTTGTGTTCACATTTACAGGAATACCCCTCTCTTGGCTTATAATTAAATAACTATAGGTTTTTCAATTGGGCTACGTGGGCTCTACAAAACGGTAACGAATCCGCTTTTTTCACAAAAAATATGAAGGCCAAAATTTAAGGTTTATAACCTAATAAATTAACCAGTAAATCACTATTTAGTATCTACCATCGAGGTTTAAATTTTTTTTTATTCAAGTTAAGTCTTAAACTTAACAATTATTTTCATATTGAGTCTGAACTAAGTAATTGTTTCCATATTGGATCTAAATTAAACAATCGTGTTATAGGTTGAGTTTAAAACATAATTTGTATTGTGAATTTATAATAAAATTTTCACCCAATAAGATTTCACAAACTTAAATTGTATACCCGTGACATTTTGCATCTGCAAAGCAACATTCATTGTCATACGAAATGGAGGTAAAAGTTCATCTCATTTTAGCAGTCTCATAAGCTTTAGCGAATGGATTGTCCTAAGAATACTAGTTTACTTCTGTTACAGCCTACAAGTCCTTCAAGGTATGCCAAAATGCTGATTGAAGAACTATCTCCTCCAACGTCTACAAGTCCTCCAAGTCCTCCAAGTCATTCAAGGTATGCCAAAATGCTGATTGAAGAACTATCTCGTCCAAAGTCTAGGAAACTCGACTTTTGCCCAGCTAGTCCAGAGGCACTGGATCATTGTATGCTGTTTGAGGAGTACTTTCAAAGTTTTGAGTTGAAAAAGCATTGATTTCAAGTTTCAAGGTCTGGTTTATGAGATTTTCTTCAAACCTTGGAAGGATAAGTGGACATTTTTTTAACCAAAAGTCTAAACCTGAAGGGGTAAGTACTGTTTTTTACCCTTACTTTCATTTAACTTTAGATAACTATTCCTCTTTGCATGTCGTTATTTCGATGAACACCAAAAAAATGTTTTAAATGAATTTCTTGAAAAAAAAAATTCAAGAATTAAAAACAATAATTTTTCATAAAAATTGGAGAATAAACTTTAAAAACAATAATCTAAGCTAAGTTCACTAAAGGTCAATAATGAAGTTTCTCTCCAGAACTGTTGATATATGGATAATATCTACTGCACCTACATGGCTGTAATGAAGGAAAAAATGAGCATACAGTTAAGCTAAATTTGATTGCTAGTGCTATTTTTAATTTACTTGTGAAATTTGTCTTAGATACTAGTTTGTCTGGGAGTTCCCAAATAATTTCCAATTATTGTCTTTGCAAGTTGCTCCCAACAAATTTGTTCTCTTAACCGTTTTAACCTTCTGTCCTTTCTATTGCTTTTTCTCTAATGTCTTGGCAGCTAAATTTTGTTTTATTAATACTCAGGTTTCCAGACTGCTTTCTGCAATATATCTGCTTTCTGCAACTAGTGAGCACTTTACTTTGCCATCTTGCAAAGCACTCTCTGAAAGTCATTGGGCTTCATATTTTCATCAAGCTTCACTTGGGACTCATCTTAATAACCAGTTCTTCCCTAGTACTTCTGGGAGATCGAATGCTCAACGCTTTGTAGATTCTGGGGTAGGTTGCACGCTTCATCTTGTCTTTGCTTGGTGGCATTTCCAATATGATAAAGTAGCAAGACAAGTTATTTGCCAATAAATCTTAATAGTTCCAAAAATTGTCTTAAAATGTCAGGGCATTTGACTTACATGTTATAGATGACTCACTTGATATATATACACGTGGTGGAAAAAAATTATGTAAAAAATAAATAAGGTTTTAGTCGAAATGATTAAGTTGATATAGTAAAATAAATGATATCATTTAATGTTTCACGGTAATTTTCTCCAATTGTGATTCATGTAATGAGGTGACACTCTATGATTATGTCACATCATCACTTAAATTTTATAAAAATATTTATAATTTTTTAGGTGATAACATGGCACGACATATAATTTTTTGAGCTAATAAATAGCACTTAAATTTTATCAAATCAAAGCTTAAAACTTTTCTGAAGCCGTTAGACTTAAAGTTGGGTTGAATTAACATAGTGGGTAGTTTTTCTTTGAAGGAATGGAATTGGCTAGTTTACAAAATTTAGGACATTTTGTTTATTCTTGTTGTAATAGGCCCAATTTGCCCGGGCTTAAACAGACCCAACAAATAAAAAAACAGTCAAAGCCCAATTCACAAATACCAACCCAAATTAAAAAAAACTAACCCTAAGTCCAACTTAAACAAGCCCACAACATTAAGTGTTTTTTAGTAAAAAAAAACCCTAGGGTCTCCCCCCGCGTCGTTCCTTCTCAGCCACGTCGCCCACGCCTCGTCCCGAGGTCCGTTTGCAAGCTTACACCAAAATGGAAAAATCCCTTCTCTGCCTCCGTCAACGCCTGCAAACAAGAAAAAAAGGGAAAGCAGAAACGAAGCAAATATACAGTAAAAACAGTAGCAAACTTTTTGTATTCGACTATAAAGCCACAATAAAAATCAAATTGTAACACATGCATGAAGAAATAGAAATCAAATACCAAAAAAAAAATCAAAACAAAAGGTGAACTTTTTTTTGATGTATCTATTGTTTTATTTTTTATTTCTTTTTAAAAAATATAAGATATAGGAATAAAAAGAAAAATAAACTTACCTAAATTGGTTGGTCTCCTCGCCGTCGAATGCCACGCAGGAAAAGGATAAGAAAACAAAATGTTTCTTTATTTCTCTACCGGGTTAGGCCGGGTTTTTGGGGGTTTTGACCTCGGATCAGCATTCTACATGTGACGAGCTTCAAAAGGGTGTCTTTTGGTGTTCTCCGGCCACCGTGTACGGCGGCACCGTCGCCGATAATCGGTGGCCTCCACTGTAATAGCCCAAATACGACCCTAACCGGAACGGTGGTTTCGGGACCACGAATCCGAGTCAGAAATCTCTTAATAATTATATATTTGATGTGCTATGTGTGCTGAATGGTGTGAATGTGTTTGTTGATATGATTGAATTAAGAGAAAGAATCTAATCGATAAAGTATAAAAGTGACATTAACTAATTGAAAGGGGCTAATTTAATTTAAGTGTATTATGAAAAGAAAGGGATTTGCATGTCAAATTACCCAAAAGATTGGGTAGTGGACGACAATGATGGGAAAAATATGAATAAAATAATTAAACTTAGGTTAGTGGGAATTTAAATGAATATATTAAATCATGAAAATGATTAAGGTTTAATAAAAATGAAAAAAAAATATTTTTATTTCATTCCATTTTTATTTTCTCTCACCTTTCTCACCTTTCTCACAAAACAAAGAAAAGAAGAAGAAGCCATTGTAAAACCTCCATGGTCGGACCTTGCATGTGTCTCTATGGTGAGGTATCAAGCTCTTTTTTTGATAATTTTTGCATGGTTAGGTTAGTATTCTTGAATACTATCAATTTCATGTACAAATTTTGAGCCTAAAGCTCCTCCTAGATTCGGCTATGAGCAAGTATTATGTCTTATTCATGTTCGATGAAGAAATATTGATTTTGGTTAGTATATTAACTTGTTAAATAGGGAAAATAGGTATGTGTTATGGCTTGGATATTTTTTAAAAACAATTGGTTGGAAGCTAAATTGCCTAAACGAATGGTTTTATGAACTTAGGAAATAAGGTTCGGCACTTAAGGGAATTAGTCAAAATTTCATGAAAATTTAGTGACTTTGTTTAGGGACTAAATTTCAAGAGAACCGAAAGTAAGGAGGGGTAAATTGCTATTAAACAATTTTATAAATATGGATGGGAATGACTTATTTGTAGTAATGAAAGATGGAATTATATTAAAAAATTGAATTGTATGAATTCATTTAGTAATAAAAAGGTATTCGGCCATGGGGAAATTGAATTACAAAATAGCATATTTGTTTGTGAATGATATGGTTGAGTCTTAATTGAATAGGGTGTGAAGTTATAGGGGTGAACTCGTAAGGATTATAAAACCTTGCAATTGAATTGAATTTAGTTGAATTATTTGGAAATGCATTGAACAAATGTTATTTGATATTTTTTAGACCGTGATAAAAAAGAAAATGAGCTAGATCGGGGAAAGGCGAATAGCCGAGAAATTCGAATTCATCGAATTCCAAGTAAGTCCCTAGGCAATTTAACTAATGTGAAATTTCTTAATGTACATGTATATGCGCATACATATTTTAGTAATATAAAAGTCTTCAAATTTTATTTTTGGCCGAAAGTGAAATAAGGCACTATTATATGGTTGTTAAGTCAATATGGAATTATAAATGCATGTTCATGCGCATGTATGTATGTACGAATAATATATGAATGGTTCGAATGTTTGAGATCGGTTAATTGATATGAGGCCGTAAATGGGAAAGGTGTATGTATTTGGAATGAATGAACACTTTGGGTTAAATTGTAGGTGATTAGAAAGCATGGATAAACAAATAGTATTGAATAAATATACTATCAGGATTTTAAAAGCATAATGCCGAATATAATGGTAAGTAGTAAATGGAAGAATTAAGAATCGAATATGCATGATTATGTATGCTAAATGTCTTAAGATGTGAACATGTGAATGATGTTTAAGTGATATTGCAAATTGGCACTGTGTGTGCGGAATGATTAAGTAACGGCTCTAAGTGAGCGATACATTACGAAAGATTGGCACTGTGTGTGCGGAATGATTAAGTAACGGCTCTAAGTGAGCGATACGTTACGAAAGGTTAGCACTGTGTGTGTGAAGGAATGAGTAACGGCTCTAAGTGAGCGATACGTTACGGGATTGGTACGACAGGTACGAATGTTTGAATTAACTATGTTAAATTGAGTTCGAAGGAGTAGCATGTAATTATCAAGTTTATTTCGATTGGTAAGTAGGTACTAGTTGGGTAAATGATGGCCGAATGTATGTCATGGTTATTTGTATGCTATGTTAAATAGTAGTTAAATTATTCAGTAGTTATAAACTTTGCCTAGGACTTACTAAGCTTTATATAGCTTACCGTTGTGTTTTGTTTGATTGAGTATAGATTTTGGAGAAAGCTCGTGCTCGGGAATCCTTGTCGAAGTCAAGCACATTATCGCTACTTTTGGTACAATATGATTTGCTTATAAATTTTGAAGATCATGGCATGTATAAGCTTTGACCCCTTTTATATTTTCTTTTGGGTAGGAAATGTGTATATATATATATATATAAGTAACCTAAATTGCTCATTGACTTGCGTGAATAATGCTATGGTTGAATCATGTTATAAGTTGATATAACTTGACTAATTATATGTATTTTACTATTTGATATTGATATGTCATAAATGTTTATAATGGTTGAATGGTGATATAAAATTCTGGGAACGCAAATTGTAGGATTAACTAGGAAATTAGAAGAAATGGTTAAGATACGTACATGTCTTATAAATCGCATGCTAATACCAATGTGTGATTCGGTTTAGGTTATTAAAGAGGTAACTAATGACGAATTGATTGTTTGAGTAAATTTATATATGCGAAATTGCTTAAGTTATCTAGTTAGTCGTTATAAATGGATTCGTTGTTTTTAATCAATAGTGCCCCCTGTTTACTAAATGAGGAGAAGTGGTAAATAAAAGTGATTTATATGTATATGTATTTATTTGAGACTACTGTGCCTATAAACCTATTGGTGATTCACTTTCGTCTACAAGAGATGTAGTATGTTTAATTAATTAAGCGTTTCCAGTATAATTGAATATAGATTGGTATGTGATGTTCAGGGTCACTTTGGGTTAGGTTTATTTAGTAATGCCTCGTAACCCAATTCCGGCGATGGATACGGGCTAGGGGTGTTACATCCACTGTGGTCCGGCGCCGGAGCAATGGCCGGAGCCTGGAGAAGGGAAAGGAGTTGAGAGAGTTTCTTTTGTTTTTTTTGAAGAAAAAAAGAGAAAATGAAGTTTTTTTTAAAAAAATTTGATTTAAATAATGGAAGTAAAATGGCGTCGTTTCACATAGGCCCTTTAGCGCCAAAACGACGTCGTTTAGGGGGCTGACTCGAGACCCGACCCGCTCCAACCTCAGGATCCGCGTGTTTTTACGGAAGGGTCTAATTTCACTTTTAGCCCTTCCGCTTTTCAATTAGTTTGCGATCCAGTATTTTTTATTTTTTAAAATTTACCCTATAATTTTATTTTTGTTTCATTTTAGTCCTATGAAGAACGGCGTCGTTTAAGGCCTACCCGCGCGTGACCCGACCCACTCCAGGGGGGATCTTGTGTTCACATTTACAGGAATACCCCTCTGTTGGCTTATAATTAAATAACTATAGGTTTTTCAATTGGGCTACGTGGGCTCTATAAAACGGTAACGAATCCGCTTTTTTCACAAAAATATGAAGGCCAAAATTTAAGGTTTATAACCTAATAAATTAACCATTAAATCACTGTTTAGTATCTACCATCGAGGTTTAAATTTTTTTATTCAATTTAAGTCTTAAACTTAACAATTATTTTCATATTGAGTCTGAACTAAGTAATTGTTTCCATATTGGATCTAAATTAAACAATGGTGTTATAGGTTGAGTTTAAAACATAATTTGTATTGTGAATTTATAATAAATTTTTCACCTATAAGATTTCACAAACTTAAATTAACACTAAATTGTATACCCGTAACTCCTATTTTCTCCTTTGTTCTTATACTACTTGCAACTGAGGTTCATTTACATTCAATTTTCCTACTTGTTTTATCTTAAGTTACAACTCAGTAATCTTAGCACTTTAAAGGTGTTTTTACTAGAGCAGAAATGGGAGGGTAAAAAAATTTCTATACTTTCTTAAAATTTTAATTAAATCTTTTCACGAAAACATACCTAATTAAATTTTTAGATGTTAAAAATTCTTAACTTTTTTGACCAATGATCAATTTTTTTAGATGTTAATTTCTATGTGACTTTTCGTTCTTCCTTTCCAGTGTAATTTTCTTCCCACTTTACCATACATGTTATCTTTTATCCTTTTTGAAGGTATTAGCGTCTCAAAAACGGTTGGAAAATAAGTACAAAGCTGCACAACAGGCTTCTGAAGATTGGTAATTGATTAAGGAGTTCTTTTTATTTTCCCTCTAGTTGCAAAATGCATGGGTGTTTAAATGTCCCCATTACGTTTTGGTTTCATATGGGTACCGTAAAGCACAGCTGGCTCTGCAGAAAGGAGAGGAGGATCTTGCACGTGAAGCCCTTAAGAGGCGTAAATCTTTTGCTGTAAGATGTCATCCTGCTATCAGATAGCGTTTCTCTGGGCATTCATATAGAGTCATTCCATATCTCGAAATTTGTCAAAAGAACATTAATGAAGTTTTCTTCCAAGTATTTGATTTCAATAAGATGATAGGACACCTAAAATTTGATATAGAAGTAAATTTTCCCTAGTCAAGGCGTTTGCTGAACATTCTTTCTTCTTTTTCTTTCTTGTCTTTCTAAAGGATTTGAGAAGCTGGAAATTTAAACTAACAAGATTAGCATGGTTTAGCCGCTTATCATGGTGATTGTATTTTTAGAGGTTACCATTTCAATCTATGGATAAGTTATGGTTTGGAGTTGCAAGTTGCAACAAGGAAAAACGGATCAGTTTTGTTGGGCTTGGGCTTTTATGGTTTTATTACAGTTCTTAAAAACATAAAGCCACCCAAATATGACCAGAAATTGTTGGTCATATTGGTTCTACTTAGACCAAGAATTTCCAAACTATTCGGCCTTGAAAAGGAGTAAAATAATTATATGAAGATAATCAATTACATGTTTCTTCATCCCAACATCCATTACTCCACTTTGCTTCTTCCAAAATTAACACACTTATCATTATTACAATTACCACCCTTATCCATTTTGATTCCATTTTCTCAACTCAACACACTTATTGCTTTAACTCACTTGATATATATACACGTGCCAGACTATGTGGTGGAAAAAAATTAATGTAAAAAATCAATAAGGTTTTAGTCGAAATGATTAAGTTGATATGTTAAAATAAATGATAACATTTAATCTTTCAAGGTAATTTTCTCTAATTTTGATTCATGTAATGAAGTGACACTCTATGATTATGTCACATCTTCACTTAAATTTTATAAAAATATTTATGATTTTTTAGGTGATAACATGGCACGATATCAAAGTATCACATCATCGCATAGACTAAAACGTACAAAGTACTTAACGAGTTTTAGGACTAATGTGGTCTAAAAAAATTCAAGAACTAAAGAAAACTTATAATAAAATGAGCATTGAGCTACATCTTAAATTAAGTTTCTCGTATTTTGTGTATAATAATTAGGTGCAATGGCAAAGTAAGAAATTCTTTTTAAGAGATTGGAATTGATTTATAAAATATTGGAAGCTAAAATGGAAAGTTTATCACTTATTAACCATAATGTCGCAAATTTTAAAGGCTTAAAAGCAATTTCACCAAATTAAGGGAGCCCCAAGGCCCTCACATGTCCTCTCACTGCCTCTCTTAAATGGACGTGTAATTAAATTTAGCATGCATGCTTGTTTGAATTAGAGCAGCAGATTAAGTTGGTTGTATCTAGGTATCAATTTGGAGAGAGACATTAAACTTGTTGATTCATGAGTTAATATAGACTTATTGAACTGTGTTAAAATTTTAATTGAATTGATTTATTTTATTTTATGAATCTTAATTATTTATTTAATTAAATCGATCAGATCAACGAATCAATAATTTAATCGATTTGATCACTAGTCTTGTTAGAATGTGGTGGTATTTTTTTTTTAAATTAAAAACCACCATATGTCTCGTCTATTTAATTTTTTATTTTTAAAATATTAATTAAATATGCATGAAAATATTCTAACCCCACAAATTAAAGGTTTACAGAAGATGAAGCTTTTTCTTGTTTCACGTAAATTGCATGTTTCAACCAGAAATTGTAAGGTTTTCATCACTCCATTTCCAGAAAAGCTTCGACCTGAGTCGTCTTCCATTCAGTGAGTAGTAAAATGGGGGACTCCAGGGGGTCCTCATCTTTTACTTTGTCTGCCCGGGTTGAAACGCAACTATCTTTAAATCTGTAAATCATCGCTGAACACTTGGATTGAAAAGACTGGCAACCATTTTCACCAAGTCAAACTTAAAACTCTCGCACTTACCAAATCAAGTTGATGACCTCTCGAAACGTAATTTGCATGTTTGAACCAAAAGTTGAATGATTTGTCATTTGTCATCTCTCCATTGATTAGAGAAGCTTCCACTTGTTGTAAAATTATAGGGAGCTATCGAGATCTATGCGG
Source organism: Gossypium australe (assembly GCA_005393395.2). Lineage (NCBI taxonomy): Eukaryota > Viridiplantae > Streptophyta > Magnoliopsida > Malvales > Malvaceae > Gossypium > Gossypium australe. The sequence continues at coordinate 12,896 of SMMG02000446.1, forward strand.
TAGTCAATTATTTGATTTTTTTCATTTTTAGTCATTGGCGGTTAAATAATTAATGAAAAAGAATAAGATATTTTTAACATAATAATAAATTTAATCATTAATATTTACACATTGTTTCAATTTTAGTTTTAATTTTTAAAACATTAGATCTTAATATTTACACGTTACCTAATTTTATTATATTTTTTACATACAACGAGTATAAATAAAACATTTTTTTAAATGTTTATTATTAAATTAGATAATCCTCAAATACATTGTTTTTCTTGTACTTTAAATGGTTGAGAACTTGATATCTTTCAATGAAAATTAACTCATTTTTTGTTAGTTTGAGTTGGCTGCCATTAATAAATCAAATCAAAGCTTAAAACTTTTCTGAAGCAGTTAGACTTAAAGTTGGGTTGAATTAACGTAGTGGGTAGTTTTTCTTTTGAAGGAAAGGAATTGGCTAGTTTACAAAATTTAGGACACTTTGTTTATTCTTGTTGTAATAGGCCCAATTTTGCCCGGGCTTAAACAGACCCAACAAATAAAAAAACGGCCAAAGCCCAATTCACAAATACCAACCCAAATTAAAAAAAAACAAACAAACCCTAAGCCCAACTTAAACAAGCCCACAACATTAAGTTTTTTTTTTCAGTAAAACAAAACCCTAGGGTCTCCCCCCGCGCCGTTCCTTCTCGGCCACGTCGCCCACGCCTCGTCCAGAGGTCCGTTTGCAAGATTGCACCGAAATGGAAAAATCCCTTCTTTGCCTCCGTCAACGCCTGCAAACAAGCAAAAAAGGGAAAGCAGAAACGAAGCAAATATACAGTAAAAATAGTAGCAAACTTTTTGTATTCGGCTATAAAGCCACAACAAAAATCAGATTGTAACACATGCATGAAGAAATAGAAAATGAAGTTTTTTTTTTAAAAAATTGATTTAAATAATGGAAGTAAAATGGTGTCGTTTCACTTGGGCCAAATTTGATAATATATATATATATATATATATATATACTAAAAATGGAAACCCAAAAGCCCAAGATCATATTTTTTACCTTTTCTCATTCTTTTCTTTTGATACTATGATTCTCCACCATTGGATTGAACACTAATGGTTGAGATGACTTGGTCTTCGATAGTTCACCCTTTATTGATTTTATAGGGAAAAAAAGATTTGTGATGGAATCGTTTGACATTAGTTCTGTCAGGATGCTCTTGTTGTTTTTTTCGTCATTATTCACATCTCCAGCGAACACAAAGATTCTCGCCACCCATACAATTAACCCAATATTAAAAGGAAAATGAGAGTGCTTTTGAAATAACCAATTTCTACAGTCAGAGCCACAATGAGTTTAGCCGAGTCTAGGGAGTGAATAAGTTGAACAACTTCGGGACTCGGAAGTTTAAACAGAGCCATGAATGAACTTATATTATCGGTTACCGAAGCTGGCATCAAACAATAGATTTTATTGGTAAATAGAAGCGATTAGGACATTACCACTTCATCCCTTTGTGACGTCTTTCTTGCATTTAACTTAATGGAAAAATGAATAATAACAAGTGTCGAAACCATTCTTTTGAAAGGTCGACTTTTATTTTAAAAAACACAAAAAAAATGGGAGTCACCACCAATCTTTTTTATGAGTGTGATCGGATCACCTCGTAACAGTTTAATTTATTAAAACAACAATTTTGGTCTACGAAATTCAGAAAAATGGGTTCTGGGTTCGGTTACATACGAGGAAGGATTAGCACCCTCGTAACGCCTAAAACTGGTACCTAATTGATTAATTAATGTCTTAATGTTGAAAATTAAAAACTCGAAAAGAATTTAAAATGTGATCCCTCTTTATTAATGTTATTTTTAGTTAAAATCACTTGGATAAATCAAAACGTGTGTTTAAGACTTTTTCGTCTCGAAGTAACAAAATATCACGTCCCATAAGTTAGGACACAACACCTTGAACCTTTGAGAATGAGGTTGCCTTTATTTTTTTTTTTTTAAATCTTATGTATTTTGATTTTAAAAGGATACTCGATTATTTGAGTTCAACGAGGGAATCGAAATCCGGTGAGTTAGGGTACAATTTCTCGAAGCTCTAAGCACATAATATTGTCTTTATTTCCAAAAGTTTTTGAATGAATACGCAGGTAATGTTTAAAACTAGGCATATTTATTTTATTTGGATTATAGTGTAAAGAATGAATATTTAAACACGGCTCACGACACGATTGGAACAATAATAGAATGATAACGCGAATAAGCGAAATGATGATATATCTATAATAATAAGACAACAAATAAGCAATGGCAATAATCAATTAAATTTAATGTTAATTAAACAATTAAAAAAATAATAATAAAAGAAAGTGGAATATGCATGATAAAAAAATATCGTATTAGCAAATGATGATGATATGACCATAATAATAAAACACCAAATAATAACGATGGCAAGAATCATGTTAAAATTGTCAATTTTAATACTAATTAAATAATAAATGGAAATAATAATAATAATAATAATGATTATAACAAAAATAAAAATAATAACAATAATACATGAAATGTGCAAAGGAAAAAAATAAGCAATCTAATTTTTGAAAGTAAAAAAAAATAAACAAAAAAATAATGGGATGATAATAACAATAATAAAAGAAGAAAAATGCACACTAAAAAGAAAATACAAAAAAAAATCGATTCCAAGTATTAGAAATAATAAATGAATGAATAAAACAAAATATAACAAAAAAACTATAAGGGGCAAAATTAAATAAAATAAATGTCTAAAGGACTAAATTGAAGTTTAAACGGAATTTTGGGCAAAAATCGAGAATGAAAATAAGGTAAAGGATCAATTTGTAACGCACGAATAACAGGGAGGGACCAAATATGGAAATATCCCTGCCCTCCAAAACGGACAATTCCAGTAGAGACTAAAATGAAATAAACGCGAAATTATCGGGCCAAATTAAAAAAACAAAAAATGAAAATAGGACTAAATTAAGACAACCCAAAAATAAGGAAGGATCAGAGGCGTAAATAGGCCAAGCATTGAGTTACCGTTGCAGCTCTGGGTTCTTATAAACAGAAATCGAACTCCTTTTTTTTTTCAATTAGCAACGTTCGAGAATCTCTTCTTCTATTTTTTCTCCTCTTTTCTCCGTTTTCAGAATCTGCAGATCAAAAGCAAGAAATTTCGACTCATCAAAAAGCCGTCGTAAGTTTTGTTTTATAGGTTTTTGTCTGTGTGTATGCTTTAATGGTTGAAAGAGAAATATTCAATTTTCTTTTTCTTTTGAATTGTTGATTGTTTCTGAATGGAAAACCATAAAAACAAGAACATCTGTTTGTTTGTTGAGAAAGAATAATTCCAAGAATTCCATTGTTTTCCCTTCCTTTATACCACATGTATCTTGTAAACCGAAAGGTTTTTGGGTTTTGTAAATTAGGGGACTAAGACAGACTTTTGATATGCTTCGGAGTTCACTTTTCAAAATTTGTTCCAGCATCTGGAAATAGCCTTGTTAATACTCAGCATTCCTTGCATGAGCGGATGAGTGCTGTAAATGATACTCGATTGCATGTACATATTCCATATCTTGAATGTCTTTCTATTTTAAGCTTTGACATGACATCCTCAGTTTCCTCAGGATTTAGCATGATTTCTCCCCTATTTCTTGTTCAATTTTCCCCTATCTCTGTGTGGCTCTTTGGTGGATCTTGTTTATGAACCGGATGTTGTTTGAGTTTCATACCTTTTACGTGGTGTTGGTTTGGACTTTGGATCTTATCAGCAAACTCCACAGATGGCATCGCGTATTGTCAGTTTGATTCAAGATCAGAATCTAAATGTTCAGTTTAATGGTACCATTCCCAACACTGTCTATCATGTTTTTGCTTTTGTCCATTTTGTTCTTCATGTTGAATTTGATAATTGAAATTGCTTCCTACAGGCAAGACTAATGTCTCTAAAGCACCGAGAAAAGCCAGTACTGGTGGAAGAAAACCACTTGGTGATCTATCGAATTCAGTGAACCCAACTGCAACGCAGACATCTAAAAAGGAGAGTTCCAAGATCATTTCATTCTCGGAGAAAGAAACAGTTGCCTTTAAACTCCCGAAGGATTCATCAAAGAACCAAACTGCAAAGCTATGTATTCCAGAAGATATTGCAGAGGAGGGGTTTCTGCACAATCATGAAGAATGCATCAAAGCACAGGAAAGAGCCACCACTAATGAATTTTTACGGATCCTCGAATTTGATGGTAAAGAAATTCACTTGGCATTCATTCATATGTTTACATTGAATTAACATTTGGCTGACTGGATACTTACATTTGTATGCATGTTTTTTTGTTTAGTTTTCCGCGAACATTTTGCATCTGCAAAGCAACATTCATTGTCATACGAAATGGAGGTAAAAGTTCATCTCATTTTAGCAGTCTCATAAGCTTTAGCGTATGGATTGTCCTAAGAATACTAGTTTACTTCTGTTACAGCCTACAAGTCCTTCAAGGTATGACAAAATGCTGATTGAAGAACTATCTCCTCCAAGTCCTCCAAGTCCTCCAAGGTATGCCAAAATGCTGATTGAAGAACTATCTCGTCCAAAGTCTAGGAAACTCGACTTTTGCCCAGCTAGACCAGAGGCACTGGATCCTTGTATGCTGTTTGAGGACTACATTCAAATTTTTGAGTTGAAAAAGCATTGATTTCAAGTTTTCGTGTGCCAAATGAAATGGTCAGTTTTCGTATTGTCCAATTTAGCTTGGATCTTAACGAAATCGTTGGCATTTACAGATTGTCTTAACGAATACTAGATTATTACTTGTGTTACAGCCCATGAGTCCTTCAAGGTACTTGGAAGATGAAGAGATGAGGGAGCTACTGATGGAAGATTGGTCTCCTCCGAAATGTAGGTTGTCAAAGAAACTCAACTCAGCTCCACCTAGTCCGGAGCCACTGGATCATATGCTGTGGGAAGATCCTGAATTGGTTCCCAGTTTTCTGTTGATTGGATCACCATGATGCTGAATTGGTTGAATTCAATTTCTCACCGGTAGCCTATTAGAAGTTGTTTCGCTAGTAACTTACGTTGCATTCTGCTGAATATTTTGGTATCCATTTTACTTCTGTTGGATAGATCTGTGATCATCTTTGTATGATTAGAGATTACAGCAGGTGGCAGTTCCATTATGCATAATTGCTTTAAATTTTGTATCTCTCATTACTACTATACGAATTAATATCTGAATTATTTACGGCATATCTAATTTTGTTAAATATTCAAATTTAGTACCTCCTGATGGCTCCCCAAAATTTTTGGAAAATTTCATTTTTCCCTTGAAATTTATTTAAAATTCTAATTTGACCCTCTAAATTTATAAAAATTTTATTTAGAATTTTTTTTTGTTGAAAGGAATCTTATTAAACTCTTAAATATTTTGAAAATCTAGTCTCACGATCCACCACTAATTTGAGAGTTATGAAGTCTTTAATCAATGGTAACTTGCGGATCGTAAATTAAATAGTCAAATCCAAATTTTGTCCCAATTCAAGAATGTACAAAAAGGCGATGGATTCTGTCTAAATCCAAAAAATACAAAAAGCTTATTGAATATCCTGTTTTCTTCTATTGTTTTTAACGTAAATATTATAAATTTAAAATATACTTAGATAATCATTAAATATGTCAAAATCCTAATCATGAACAATAAATACTAAATTAATGGAAGAGATGGAAGAAGATGGTGGTTTGCGTGGTGGATCACCTGCATGAGAGTTAGGCCAGAGGATGTTCTGGTAAAAGAAGACGTTAAAGAAGAGGTGTACATGATTCCCCATGAGTTGTTTGCATAAGATGTTTTATGGTAGGGGATAGGCTAGCTACGTGTCCAAAGTTTACAAACATAGAAGTCTAATTTGATTCCTTTGAATAATGACGGTGATAATATGTCTTAGGATAAAACGTCTGATGAAGATTAGTAATCGATGACTCTAAGTTCCCACGTGGACTTCACACAAACTTAGCGGAGACGCATAACGCTTAAGGCTCATCAAGCTAAAGTTCGCAAGTTAGTTCAAGCTTCGTTGATCAAGCTGAGACTGATAGCTTTGTTGGGAGACACTTGTCTGGTATGTATATAAGTGGTAAAAAAATTAGGGAAACCCATGTACTTTGGGATGGATTGCAATTCGACTCCTATATTGAAAAAATAGGTAAATTAGTTCTTATACATTTTGAAACATGTAAATTTGCCCATTCCATTAAAATTTATCTGTTAAACTATGACATTAATGTTAATTTAAATGGTTAATTACTAATTTGATCCCTAAATTAGAATTAAAATATCATTTTGATTTTTTATAAAAATTATTAACAATAATTCTAAAAAACTAAAAAATTCTTAAAAATAGATATAAATTATTAAAATTTTGGTGAATCATGGTGTTTTTATTTTTTGAAAATTAAGCTCTCTTTCAATAATCGGGAACATTTCCATTTTCGATAAAATTCTTATTTGATAAGAACTATCTAATGCAATAAGACACTAACCTTACCTGTTAAAGAAGCTTTCTAGTACAATTCTAAAAGCAGCCATTTCAATAAAACCATAATTTTATTATTGTTGAAATACTATCAAACCAAAGAAACAACATATTTACCGTAAATAAAACATTTCAAATTTGCATTTCTCTTTGTCGATGAAGAAGAAGAAGAAGACAATGAGCTCCTTTCGTTACTTCTCCCCACCTCAGGAGACTTGTTGATGGCTTTGGGGATTTATTTTAAATTAAAATCCCACTTTTTATCTTTTATTTCTTCTCGTAAATTTAAAACATTATTTTTTAAAATTTGAAAACCCATGAAGTCCTTATTTAGAACTCATAAATTTTAAATAAAACTTTAAATTGACAAATAAAAAACTTTAAATACCTAATAAACAAAAACTATATAATCTTAGAGTAATTTTGTAGTTAATTTTTCTAGAAATATACTAAAGCGTTTTTTAATGTTGAATTTTTTATTTATTGAACAATACGTTATTGAAAAATCTAATATTTTTCTTAGTTTTTGGAATGCAAAATCTAATTTATTAATCTCATAAAAATATATGATTATAAAATCGAACCGAGAGCTAGAGCTAAACCGATTAAACCACTCCCGGTTCAACGTTTTTGGGCAGCACCGGACGAAAATAAAAATCAATCACATATATAAAGGGGGAAAATCCGAATCTGAAAACGCCTTGTCGAAACCATTTTTTGTTTGGAAAAAGGGCCGACTTTAAAAAATGAAAATGGAGTCGCCACCAATCTTTTTTGAAGTGTGATTGGGTCACCTTATAAAACATTTTGGTTTATGAATTTTAAGAAAATAGGTCCGGGAGCCGGTTACACACGAGGAAGGATTAGTACCCTCGCAACGCCCAAAATTAGTACATTATTGATTGATTAATGTCCTAATATCAAAAATTGGTAGAGATTTTAAAATACGAATCCTTAAGAAATTGTTTGGATAATTCGAATTGGATATCGAAATTCTCTTGTTTCAAAAAGGTGAAATACCACATCCAGCATGTTAGGACACGATATTTCAAACTCTCGATACCAAGATCATTTCATGATTTCCAAAATTAATGTTTTGCAATTTTAAAAGGGTATTCCACCATTTGGCCATACCTAAAAACCGAAACCCAGCACAATTGGGCACGATTCCTCGAATTTCTAAACATGAAATATTGCCCTATTTAAGAAAATACGGTCAAAATCTCTATTTGGGCATTTGGACGAACGGAAAATCAAAACTCAGCACGATTGGGCACGATTTCTCGAACTTCCAAACACGAAATATTGCCTTGTTTTAAAAAGACCTTTTTATGAGTTTGGAAAAAAAAATTAGCCAAAAAATTAAAAATTAGCCAAAAAATTAAAAAAAGAAAAAAATGGTTATACTTAGTGACTAGTGGTAATGTAAGCATTATAATAAAGAATGAAAAAAATAAATATAATAGAAGGGAAAAAAATAAATGATAGTATTAATAATAATAAATGATAAATAATAGTAACGATAAATAATAATAATAATAATGGAAAAAAAAGTTTAAAATAAAAAAATATTGATAATAAAAATAGCAATAATAATACTAGTAGAAACAAAAATAATATTAATAATCAAATAGCTATAATATTAAAATAATAGCAGTAAAAAAATAAAATAAAAAATAATATTAATAGTAGATGAAAATAATAATAAAAGTAATAGTAAAAAAATATTAGTAATAAAATAACATAATAATAAATATAAGAAATATAAGAAATAATAATGGTAGATAATAATATATATATATATATATATATACATATATAAAAAAACTATAATAGGAAAAAATAATTTTAATAATAATACGTAAAATAGTGGCAATAATTAAATTAAAGAGAAATACTAGTGAATATAATAATAATAGTAAATATAATTATAGTAATAATTAAAAAATAATGGTAATAATAGAAAATGATAAGTATAATACTAAATATTAAAAATAATTAATTTGAAAATGAAGTAAAATAGGTAAAAAAAACTAAATTGAATTTAAAACAAGAGTTTGGGGCAAATTAGGAACAAATGGAGGCAAAAAGGACCAAATTGTGATGCAGGCGAAACGCAGGGGGACTAACATGGAAATTAATTCCACCCTCTGAAATGCAGCGCCTGAATGCGGATCAAATTGAAGTGGCGAACAAGATTCAGGGGAAATATTAAAATAAAAGAAAACTGAAATGGGATTCAATCAAAACAAAGGCGCAAAAGAAGAGGACTAACTCCACAGTTTACCGATTTAGGGTAAAATTGCGCGGATCCACCCTTTTTTACACGGCGCCGTTTTATTAATGCTCTAAAAACATAAAAAACAAAATGTCCTTTGATTTCTACCCTTCTGCTTCAAAAGAGAAGACCAGACCTCTCCCCCCTTTGTTTAATTCCTGGGTTTGAAACCCCCTAATCCCTCATTCGCTGCCGTGTCACCACCGATCAGGCGACCGGTCACCCGCAAGAACGAAGGCCCGGTGAAAATTGGGTCATACACGCCTATTTGCGAGAGAGTGATTTCTTCATCTCTTTAATTTCTTTCTATAAAATTTATATTTCTTTATTTTCTCATAGCAATAAAACCTTGTTAAAAAAAAAAGCATTAAAACCCTTCAATTTTTGTTCCCATTAATCCTAAGATGGCTGTCAAGTCTCACATAATCTCAGGATTTACCATCCCATTGAAACCCACTGCTTCTTCTTCAAGCTCCGGGAATAGTAGCACCCTCTGTTTAGTTAAGACACCACTCACTTCTTCCTTCTTCAATGGCGGAGGTACTCTTCCTTTTTTCAATTTAAATGGGTATTCGATATTTCTATTTTTTTAAGATGGTTAATGCAGTTTTTTTTCCCTTTTACTTGCTTTTGGAAAAAGACCAGCGTTGGAATTTGGAACTGAGTTTTGTTTATTAGATGGCATATATCAAAGTTATGCTTTTTTTTCTCTTAAAGGAAAAAAAAAAAAAAAAGGCTTTGATTCTTATTGTAATTTTAGAGTCATTGTGTGTTACATAGCTTTATTAGTGAAAACAGGGTTGCTATGAATGTTATTTGATAAGTAGATTGACTAGGCTGCTAACTTAACTCAAATGGAATACATAAAATACTTTTCAAGCTCAACTGGTTGAATTGATGATGGCATTCTATGTTCAATGAGCTACTGGTTTATTGGTTGTCTGCTAATGGTATAGTTAAAGCAAAAGCTTAGTTAAGTGTTGAGTCAAATGTTTTCTTAAAGACATTAAATTATTAAAGCATAAATGGTTTTCTGGACAACGGCATTTGTATGATTTACATGTCAAAACAGTTAACGAGTTCTATAACATAAAAAATTTGTTGATGAATTGGTTGGGTTCTCTAGCAATTATGTATGCTTTTTTAGTGAAGGGCTTTTTTTTTTTTGGTGATGAAATTTTGAACTGCTTCATGTAAGCGACCATCTTTTCGACCCATTTTCTTCCTCCCATTTTTCTATTTGACTATTTTATCTGCATTCTAACTTATGATTAGGGAGTAATATGAAAGTATGAAACTCCTGTAAAGAAGGACGTACATACGACATGTCAATACCAACTTTAGAGACCCTCTAACATCATTTGAAGGAGCTAAATATTAACTTCTAAAGTGGTTTGTCATTTTATTTTCCTATTTTCCCCTTTAAACAGTAACGTCCCTAAAACGTACAAGCTTAAGGAGTGTTCCTGGAAGATCTCATTGTTACAGACAAAGAGGAGGTGCCCTTGGCACGCGCATGAACCTTTTTGATCGGTTTGCTAGAGTTGTCAAGGTCAGAGTTTAGGACCTGTTTATATACATTAATGTAACAATACCATGGCTTCTGATTCCAACTTTTGGTCTGTTACATCAATAACATGACTCAATTCAACAATGATGGCAGTCGTATGCAAATGCACACTTAAGTTCTGAGACAGGCGACAGTGCAAGTAAGCCTCATGTTTTTTTTTTTTTTTTTATTTCTTTTGTTTCTTTCTTAAGTTGTCTTTTGGATCCTTTATTTCTGTTCTCGTGATCTCTCACCTTTATTTTGATCATTTTTAATATTCTTTTGTTCTCTTTTATCCATGATCGCATTGCTCATTTACTCAACTATAGATGCCTTTATGGTCGTAGAATCTATGTGACTTTTCGTTCTTCCTTTCCAGTGTAATTTTCTTCCCACTTTACCATACATGTTATCTTTTATCCTTTTTGAAGGTATTAGTGTCTCAAAAACGGTTGGAAATTAAGTACAAAGCTGCACAACAGGCTTCTGAAGATTGGTAATTGATTAAGGAGTTCTTTTTATTTTCCCTCTAGTTGCAAAATGCATGGGTGTTTAAATGTCCCCATTACGTTTTGGTTTCATATAGGTACCGTAAAGCACAGCTGGCTCTGCAGAAAGGAGAGGAGGATCTTGCACGTGAAGCCCTTAAGAGGCGTAAATCTTTTGCTGTAAGATGTCATCCTGCTATCAGATAGCGTTTCTCTGGGCATTCATATAGAGTCATTCCATATCTCGAAATTTGTCAAAAGAACATTAATGAAGTTTTCTTCCAAGTATTTGATTTCAATAAGATGATAGGACACCTAAAATTTGATATAGAAGTAAATTTTCCCTAGTCAAGGCGTTTGCTGAACATTCTTTCTTCTTTTTCTTTCTTGTCTTTCTAAAGGATTTGAGAAGCTGGAAATTTAAACTAACAAGATTAGCATGGTTTAGCCGCTTATCATGGTGATTGTATTTTTAGAGGTTACCATTTCAATCTATGGATAAGTTATGGTTTGGAGTTGCAAGTTGCAACAAGGAAAAACGGATCAGTTTTGTTGGGCTTGGGCTTTTATGGTTTTATTACAGTTCTTAAAAACATAAAGCCACCCAAATATGACCAGAAATTGTTGGTCATAGTGGTTCTACTTAGACCAAGAATTTCCAAACTATTCGGCCTTGAAAAGGAGTAAAATAATTATATGAAGATAATCAATTACATGTTTCTTCATCCCAACATCCATTACTCCACTTTGCTTCTTCCAAAATTAACACACTTATCATTATTACAATTACCACCCTTATCCATTTTGATTCCATTTTCTCAACTCAACACACTTATTGCTTTAACTCACTTGATATATATACACGTGCCAGACTATGTGGTGGAAAAAAATTAATGTAAAAAATCAATAAGGTTTTAGTCGAAATGATTAAGTTGATATGTTAAAATAAATGATAACATTTAATCTTTCAAGGTAATTTTCTCTAATTTTGATTCATGTAATGAAGTGACACTCTATGATTATGTCACATCTTCACTTAAATTTTATAAAAATATTTATGATTTTTTAGGTGATAACATGGCACGATATCAAAGTATCACATCATCGCATAGACTAAAACGTACAAAGTACTTAACGAGTTTTAGGACTAATGTGGTCTAAAAAAATTCAAGAACTAAAGAAAACTTATAATAAAATGAGCATTGAGCTACATCTTAAATTAAGTTTCTCGTATTTTGTGTATAATAATTAGGTGCAATGACAAAGTAAGAAATTCTTTTTAAGAGATTGGAATTGATTTATAAAATATTGGAAGCTAAAATGGAAAGTTTATCACTTATTAACCATAATGTCGCAAATTTTAAAGGCTTAAAAGCAATTTCACCAAATTAAGGGAGCCCCAAGGCCCTCACATGTCCTCTCACTGCCTCTCTTAAATGGACGTGTAATTAAATTTAGCATGCATGCTTGTTTGAATTAGAGCAGCAGATTAAGTTGGTTGTATCTAGGTATCAATTTGGAGAGAGACATTAAACTTGTTGATTCATGAGTTAATATAGACTTATTGAACTGTGTTAAAATTTTAATTGAATTGATTTATTTTATTTTATGAATCTTAATTATTTATTTAATTAAATCGATCAGATCAACGAATCAATAATTTAATCGATTTGATCACTAGTCTTGTTAGAATGTGGTGGTATTTTTTTTTAAATTAAAAACCACCATATGTCTCGTCTATTTAATTTTTTATTTTTAAAATATTAATTAAATATGCATGAAAATATTCTAACCCCACAAATTAAAGGTTTACAGAAGATGAAGCTTTTTCTTGTTTCACGTAAATTGCATGTTTCAACCAGAAATTGTAAGGTTTTCATCACTCCATTTCCAGAAAAGCTTCGACCTGAGTCGTCTTCCATTCAGTGAGTAGTAAAATGGGGGACTCCAGGGGGTCCTCATCTTTTACTTTGTCTGCCCGGGTTGAAACGCAGCTATCTTTAAATCTGTAAATCATCGCTGAACACTTGGATTGAAAAGACTGGCAACCATTTTCACCGAGTCAAACTTAAAACTCTCGCACTTACCAAATCAAGTTGATGACCTCTCGAAACGTAATTTGCATGTTTGAACCAAAAGTTGAATGATTTGTCATTTGTCATCTCTCCACTGATTAGAGAAGCTTCCACTTGTTGTAAAATTATAGGGAGCTATCGAGATCTATGCGGTAGTCAATTATTTGATTTTTTTCATTTTTAGTCATTGGCGGTTAAATAATTAATGAAAAAGAATAAGATATTTTTAGCATAATAATAAATTTAATCATTAATATTTACACATTGTTTCAATTTTAGTTTTAATTTTTAAAACATTAGATCTTAATATTTACACGTTACCTAATTTTATTATATTTTTTACATACAACGAGTATAAATAAAACATTTTTTTAAATGTTTATTATTAAATTAGATAATCCTCAAATACATTGTTTTTCTTGTACTTTAAATGGTTGAGAACTTGATATCTTTCAATGAAAATTAACTCATTTTTTGTTAGTTTGAGTTGGCTGCCATTAATAAATCAAATCAAAGCTTAAAACTTTTCTGAAGCAGTTAGACTTAAAGTTGGGTTGAATTAACGTAGTGGGTAGTTTTTCTTTTGAAGGAAAGGAATTGGCTAGTTTACAAAATTTAGGACACTTTGTTTATTCTTGTTGTAATAGGCCCAATTTTGCCCGGGCTTAAACAGACCCAACAAATAAAAAAACAGTCAAATCCCAATTCACAAATACCAACCCAAATTAAAAAAAAACAAACCCTAAGTCCAACTTAAACAAGCCCACAACATTAAGTGTTTTTTAGTAAAACAAAACCCTAGGGTCTCCCCCCGCGCCGTTCCTTCTCGGCCACGCCGTTCCTTCAAGTCTAAACCTGAAGGGGTAAGTACTGTTTTTTACCCATACTTTCATTTAACTTTAGATAACTATTCCTTTTTGCATATCGTTATTTCGATCAACACCAAAAAAATGTTTTAAATCAGGTTCTTGAAAAAAATTTCAAGAATTAAAAACAATAATTTTTCATAAAAATTAGAGAATAAACAATAATGTTTTAAATTCTTAGACCTTGACTTTTCATCCATTTTCCGTGCATCATGCATCTCATAGGTATAATCTTTTATCGAAGAGGTTTTGTTTCTATCTGTAATCTGCTCAGATGGCTTCGCGTACTGTTGGTTTGATTCGAGATCAGAATGTAAATGTTCACTACAATGGTACTATTCCCAACACTTGTTGTTCTGTTCAATTTTATGTAAACTCTGTTAAAAGTACGAATATCACCGGAATATATTGACGTTAAACTTTGCTTTTCTTCCATTTGATGAAAAATAAGGTCTTTTTGGTCTTTTTCAAGAGAAATTTTTCTTTTTCATGGTACTTAAATGATTAAATTAAGTTAATTTTATCTAGCATGTTTTTATTGGATGTCATACATTTTTTTATTAAATTAAGATGAAATTATTCTAGTAAAACTTAGACTCACCAGATTGCATAATTCCATAGGAATGAGACCTTGGAAATGGTTTTTGGACAAATCCAGTACCCACAAATCTGTATGATTCCATAGCCATCTTGGAAGCTTGCCAGAGAAATGATCATTACTTAAATCTAACACTTGGAGACTTTTAGGGCTAATAGTTGAAACATCAGAAATATCGGAATAAAAAGAAAAAGAAACTTACCTAAATCGGTTGGTCTCCTCGCCGTCGAAGGCCACGCAGGAAAAGGAGAAGAAAACGAAATAGATCTTTATTTCTCTACCGGGTTAGGCTGGGTTTTCAGGGGTTTTGACCTCGGATCAGCGTTTTACATGTGACGGGATTCAAAAGGGTGTCTTTTGGTGTTCTCCGGCCACCGTGTACGGCGGTGCCGTCACCGGTAATCGGCGACTGCCACGGTGGTCCGGCGCCGGAGCAATGGCCGGAGCCTGGAGAAGGGAAAGGAGTTGAGAGAGTTTCTTTTGTTTTTTTTTTGTAGAAAACAAGAGAAAATGAAGTTTTTTTTTTAAAAAAATTGATTTAAATAATGGAAGTAAAATGGTGTCGTTTCATTTGGGCCCTTTAATGCAAAAACGACGTCGTTTAGGAGGCTGACCCGAGACCCGACCCGCTCCAACCTCAGGATCCGCGTGTTTTTGCGGAAGGGTCTAATTTCACTTTTAGCCCTTCCGCTTTTCAAATAGTTTGCGATCCAGTATTTTTCATTTTTTATAAATTTACCCTATAATTTTATTTTTGTTTCATTTTAGTTCTATGAAGAACGGCGTCGTTTAAGGCCTACCTGCGCGCGACCTGACCCACTCCGGGGGGGATCTTGTGTACACATTTACAAGAATACCCCTATCTTGGCTTATAATTAAATAACTATAGGTTTTTCAATTGGGCTACGTGGGCTCTACAAAACGGTAACGAATCCACTTTTTTCACAAAAATATGAAGGCCAAAATTTAAGGTTTATAACCTAATAAATTAACCATTAAATCACTATTTAGTATCTACCATCGAGGTTTAAATTTTTTTTATTCAAGTTAAGTCTTAAACTTAACATTTATTTTCATATTGAGTCTGAACTAAGTAATTGTTTCCATATTGGATCTAAATTAAACAATCGTGTTATAGGTTGAGTTTAAAACATAATTTGTATTGTGAATTTATAATAAATTTTTCACCTTATAAGATTTCACAAACTTAAATTGTCTACTCGTAACTCCTATTTTCTCCTATAAGATGATCTGTCAGCTTTTAAAATTAGCATATTAACCGTGTTAACCCTCAAACATTTATACGTTAATGCTAATTTAGTCTTGATTCTAAAAATTTAATCGTCAATGTTTATACATTATGTAATTTGATCTTTTTTGCAGTTTTGTTTCTTTGTGACTTTTTCACCTAAAAAAATAGAAAATAAATTTTATCAGCCAAATTTGATAAAAAATATATACTAAAATTGGAAACCCAAGATCATATTTTTACCTTTTCTCATTCTTCTCTTTTGATACTACAATTCTCCACCATTGGATTGAACACTAATGATTGAGATAAATTGGTCTTCGATAGTTCACTCTTTATTGATTTTATAGGAAAAAAAAAGATTTATGATGGAATTGTTTGACATTAGTTCTGTCAGGATGCTCTTGTTGTTTTTTTCGTCATTATTCACATCTCCAGCGAACACAAAGATTCTCGCCACCCATACAATTAACCCAATGAGAAAAGGAAAACGAGAGTGCTTTTGAAATAACCAAATTCTACAATTAACCCTCTTTATTAATGTTATTTTTAGTTAAAATCGCTTGGATAAATCCAAACGTGCGTTTAAGACTTTTTTGCCCCGAAGTAACAAAATATCACGTCCCATCAATTAGGACACAACACCTTGAACCTTTGAGAATGAGCTTGCCTTTATTCTTTTATTTTAAAATATGATGTATTTTGATTTTAAAAAGATATTCAATTATTTGAGTTCAACGAGGCAATCAAAATCTGGTGAGTTAGGGTACAATTTCTCGAGGCTCTAAGCACAGGATATTGCCTTTATTTCCAAAAGTTTTTGAATGAATACGCATGTAATGTTTAAAACTATGCATATTTATTTTATTTAGATTATAGTGTAAAGAATGAATATCCAAACACAGCTCGCGACACGATTAGAACAATAATAGAATGTTAACGCGAATAAGCGAAATGACGATATATCTATAATAATGAGACAACAAATAAGCAATAGCAATAACCAATTTTTTTAAGATTCATCATACGTGGCATTATTACACCTAAGGAGGATCCACTATATCTTACAATGAGAGATAAGGCAACCCGTCAGGTTTCCAGCCTAAATACTTTGAATCTTTTTTTTTTTTTGGACAGCTATATAATAAACAGCCAGCATATATCAACCAAGCAGGATAATAAACAGCAATTCGGACAGCAATTTGGACAGAAATTTTGAAAGATTCATCATATGTGGCTTTGTTACACCTAAGGAGGATCCATTATATCTTACAATGATATATAAGGCAACCCGTCAGGTTTCCAGCCAATATACTTTGAATCTTTTTTTTTGGACAGCAATATAATAAACAGCCAGCATATGTCAACCAAGCTGGATAATAAACAGCAATTCGGACAGCAATTTTTTAAGATCCATCATACGTGGCATTGTTACACCTAGGGAGGATCCATTATATCTTACAATAAGATATAAGGCAACCCGTCAGGTTTCCAGCCTATATACTTTGAATCTTTTTTGTTTGGACAGCAATATAATAAACAGCCAGCATATATCAACCAAGCAGGATAATAAACAGCAATTTGGACAGAAATTTTGAAAGATTCATCATACGTGGCATTGTTACACCTAGGGAGGATCCATTATATCTTATAACGATATATAAGGCAACCCGTCAGGTTTCCAGCCTATATACTTTGATTCTTTTTTTTTTTTGGACAGCAATATAATAAACACCCAGCATGAAACAACCAAGCAGGATAATAAACAGCAATTTTGACAGAAATTTTTTAAGATTCATCATACGTGGCATTGTTACACCTAGGGAGGATCCATTATATCTTACAATGAGATATAAGGCAACTCGTCAGGTTTCCAGTCAATATACTTTGAATCTTTTTTTTTTTTGGACAGCAATATAATAAACAACCAGCATATACCAACCAAGCAGGATAATAAACAACAATCCGGACAGCAAATTTTTAAGATTCAAAATACGTGGCATTGTTACACCTAGGAAGGATCCATTATATCTTACAATGAGATATAAGGCAACCCGTCAGGTTCCCAGCCTATATACTTTGAATCTTTTTTTTCGGACAGCAATATAATAAACAGCCAGCATATATCAACTAAACAGGATAATAAACAGCAATTTGGACAGAAATTTTGAAAGATTCATCATACGTGGCTTTGTTGCACCTAGGGAGGATCCATTATATCTTACAATGATATATAAGGCAACCCGTCAGGTTTCCAGCCTATATACTTTGAATATTTTTTTTTTGCACAACAATATAATAAACAGCCAGCATATATCAACCAAGCTGGATAATAAACAGCAATTCGGACAGCAATTTTTTAAGATTCATCATACGTGGCATTGTTACACCTAGGGAGGATCCATTATATCTTACAATGAGATATAAGGCAACCCGTCAGGTTTCCAGCTTATATACTTTGAATCTTTTTTGTTTGGACAGCAATATAATAAACAGCCAGCATATATCAACCAAGCTGGATAATAAACAGCAATTTGGACAGCAATTTTTTAAGATTCATCATACGTGGCATTGTTACACCTAGGGAGGATCCACTATATCTTACAATGAGATATAAGGCAACCCGTCAGGTTTCCAGCCTATATACTTTGTATCTTTTTTTTTTGGACAGCAATATAATAAACAGCCAGCATAAACCAACCAAGCAGGATAATAAACAGCAATTTGGACATAAATTTGGACAGAAATTTTGAAAGATTCATCATACGTGGCATTGTTACACCTAGGGAAGATCCATTATATCTTACAATGATATATAAGGCAACCCGTCAGGTTTCCAGCCTATATACTTTGAATCTTTTTTTTTTGGACAGCAATATAATAAACAGCCAGCATATATCAACCAAGCAGAATAATAAGCAGCAATTTTGACAGCAATTAGGACAGAAATTTTGAAAGATTCATCATACGTGGCATTGTTACACCTAGGGAGGATCCATTATATCTTACAACGAGATATAAGGCAACCCGTCAGGTTTCCAGCCTAAATACTTTGAATCTTTTTTTTTTGGACAGCAATATAATAAATAGCCAGCATATATCAACCAAGCAGAATAATAAACAGCAATTCGGACAGCAATTTGGATAGAAATTTTGAAAGATTCATCATACGTGGCTTTGTTACACCTAGGAAGGATCCATTATATCTTACAATGATATGTAAGGGAACCCGTCAGGTTTCCAGCCAATATACTTTGAATCTTTTTTTTTTGGACAGCAATATAATAAGCAGCCAGCATATGTCAACCAAGCTGGATAATAAACAGCAATTCGGACAGTAATTTTTTAAGACCCATCATATGTGGCATTGTTACACCTAGGGAGGATCCATTATATCTTACAATAATATATAAGGCAACCCGTCAGGTTTCCAGCTTATATACTTTGAATCTTTTTTGTTTGGACAGCAATATAATAAACAGCCAGCATATATCAACCAAGCAGGATAATAAACAACAATTTGGACAGAAATTTTGAAAGATTCATCATACGTGGCATTGTTACACCTAGGGAGGATCCATTATATCTTATAACGATATATAAGGCAACCCGTCAGGTTTCCAGCCTATATACTTTGATTCTTTTTTTTTTGGACAGCAATATAATAAACACCCAGCATGAAACAACCAAGCAGGATAATAAACAGCAATTTTGACAGAAATTTTTTAAGATTCATCATACGTGGCATTGTTACACCTAGGGAGGATCCATTATATCTTACAATGAGATATAAGGCAACCCGTCAAGTTTCCAGTCAATATACTTTAAATCTTTTTTTTTTGGACAGCAATATAATAAACAACCAGCATATACCAACCAAGCAGGATAATAAACAGCAATTCGGATAGCAAATTTTTAAGATTCAAAATACGTGGCATTGTTACACCTAGGGAGGATCCATTATATCTTACAATGAGATATAAAGCAACCCGTCAGGTTTCCAGCCTATATACTTTGAATCTTTTTTTTCGGGCAGCAGTATAATAAACAGCCAGCATGTATCAACTAAGCAGGGTAATAAACAGCAATTTGGACAGAAATTTTTTAAGATTCATCATACGTGGCATTGTTACACCTAGGGAGGATCCATTATATCTTAGAATGAGATATAAGGCAACCCGTCAGGTTTCCAGCCTATATACTCTGAATCTTTTTTTTTCTAGACAGCAATATAATAAACAGCCAACATATACCAACCAAGCAGGATAATAAACAGCAATTCGGACAGCAAATTTTTAAGATTCAAAATACGTGGCATTGTTACACCTAGGAAGGATCCATTATATCTTGCAATGAGATATAAGGCAACCCGTCAGGTTTCCAGCTTATATACTTTGAATATTTTTTGTTTGGACAGCAATATAATAAACAGCCAGCATATATCAACCAAGCTAGATAATAAACAGCAATTTGGACAGCAATTTTTTAAGATTCATCATACGTGGCATTGTTACACCTAGGGAGGATCCACTATATCTTACAATGAGATATAAGGCAACCCGTCAGGTTTCCAGCCTATATACTTTGTATCTTTTTTTTTTGACAGCAATATAATAAACAGCCAGCATAAACCAACCAAGCAGGATAATAAACAGCAATTTAGACATAAATTTGGACAGAAATTTTGAAAGATTCATCATACGTGGCATTGTTACACCTAGGGAAGATCCATTATATCTTACAATGATATTGTAAAAAATGGATATTACAATTCTTCTTATTTTCTCAAAGGATTACACTACATATTTATACACAAAAAAAAAAAAAAGGTTTCCTCTTGAAGACTCTAGGCTAGCAGCACTACTTAGTTCAGACTGGCAGCACTACTGATTTTAGGCTGGCAGCACTACTGGTATGGTGCCTTACAATAAAATATTCATAGGATAATTTTAGTGGACAACTGTAACCTGACAACCTAATATTCTGTTATTAATTTAAGGAATTCTAACACTCCCCCTCAAGCTGTAGTGTAGATGTTTATCAGACCCAGCTTGCCAATAAGTTCTTCAAACATATTCCTGTTCAGACTTTTTGTTAACACATCAGCAATCTGTTGTCTGGTAGGTAGATAGGTAACACTCACTTCTCCTGAGTGTATTTTCTCCTTTATGAAATGACGATCTATTTCAATATGTTTAGTGCGATCGTGATGCACAGGATTGTGAGCAATACTGACAGCAGCTTGGTTGTCGCAAAATAGTCGCATAGGTCTATTATAAGGAACTTGTAGTTTCTTCATTAGTCTTTGTACCCAAATTCCTTCGCAAATACCATGTGCTAGTGCTCGAAATTCTGCTTCTGCACTGCTGCGTGCTACCACAGACTGCTTTTTACTCCTCCATGTTACTAAGTTACCCCAAACATAGCTACAATAGCCACTAGTGGAGCGTCTGTCGTTGATAGAGCCTGCCCAGTCAGCATCCGTATAAACCTCCACATTCTTGTTGTCATTCTTCTTGAAGTGTAGGCCTTTTCCGGGAGTCCCTTTTAAATACCTTAGTATCCGATATGCAGCTTCCAGGTGTTTCTCCCTTGGGGCATGCATATATTGACTTATGACACTCACACTAAAGGCAATGTCGGGACGAGTGTGAGCTAGGTAGATAAGTCTACCTACCAGTCGTTGATATCTCCCCCTGTCAACTTTTTCTCCATCTTGATCAGTACCCAATTTAAGATTATACTCCATAGGAGTTTCAGCTGGTTTGCACCCCATCAATCCAACTTCAGAGAGTAAGTCAAGGACATATTTCCTTTGGGAGATGGATATACCTCTTTTAGACCTTGCTACCTCCATACCAAGAAAGTACCTGAGATTTCCTAAATCTTTAAGTTCAAATTCTGCTCCGAGAAATTCTTTCAATCTATCAATTTCTCTGGTATCATCTCCTGTTACAATAATATCGTCTACATAGACAATGAGAATGCAACATCTTCCTTCCTCAGAGTGCTTGTAGAACATGGTGTGATCTGCCTGTCCTTGAGTATACTGTCTGCTCATCATAGCCTTTGTAAAACGACTGAACCATGCCCTTGGAGACTGTTTTAGCCCGTATAATGACCTTTTTAGCTTACAAACTTTGTCTACACTTTCTTCAAACCCCGGAGGAAAATCCATGTATACTTCTTCATTTAGCTCCACATTTAGGAAAACGTTTTTAACATCCAACTGAGTCAAGTGCCAATTTAGATTGACAGCGAGAGATAAGGACTATAATGGTGTTAAGTTTTGCAACCGGTGCAAATGTCTCTTCATAGTCAAGTCCATAGGTTTGGGTGAAGCCTTTAGCTACAAGTCTAGCTTTGTACCTATCGATATTTCCATCAGGTTTGAATTTTGTGGTAAAAATCCATTTGCAGCCCACTGTTTTTTTTCTTTAGGCAAATCAGCAACTTCCCAAGTCCCATTATGCTTGAAGGCCTCCATCTCTTCCATCACAGCTTGTCTCCATTCATCTGACTCAAGTGCTTCTTCTATATTTTTTGGAATTTTTACAGAATCAACATTAGTCACAAATGCTTTATAGGACTTAGATAGATTACCATAGGATACAAACCGAGAAATAGGATGTTGAGTGCAGCTCCTTGTGCCTTTTCTCATTGCAATTGGAAGGTAGATGGATGGTGATATAGGTGAGACTTCAGTTGTAGTATTTTCAGAGCAGTCTTCCGGGAGAGATGGGATTGGCACTACTATATCTGTTTCAGGCTGCCGTTTTATTCTGGAGTAAACCTGTAGATTAGGCATCTGGTCTTGCTGTTTTTCTTGGTTAGAAGGTAGTTCTGATGTGGTGTTAGGATCAGGTAGGGCAGTGTTAACTGTTTGGTTTATAGGAGGAAAAACAGTATCAGTATTTTCGGTAGTGACTGGATCTTGGGGGGGTATAATAAGGAGAGTATTAAGATTTTCATCTTCATTTAAGGTTTCCCCCTGAAGATGAGAGTTTCCAAAATAGGGTTCATTTTCAAAAAAAGTCACATCCCGAGAGACAAACATTCGGCGTAAAAGTGGGGAGTAACACTTATAGCCCTTTTGGGTGGAAGAGTAACCAATGAATATGCAGGTATGAGCTCGAGGGTCAAGTTTTGACTGATCAGGTTGATGATTATGGACAAAGGCTTTACAACCAAATATTCTGGTTGGAAGGTTAGTAACCTGAAATAAGGGAAAGGTTTTTAGAAGGGTATTTAGTGGTGTTTGAAAGTTTAATACTTTTGAGGGCATTCGGTTAATGAGGCGACAAGCAGTAAGGACAGCTTCTCCCCAAAGATATTTAGGGACATTCATAGTGAACATAATGGCTCGAGCTACAGCTAGGAGGTGTCGATTTTTCCTCTCGGAAATTCCATTTTGTTGAGGGGTATTTGGACAGGAGCTTCGGTGTATAATGCCATGGTCAGAAAGGTAAGAACTTAGGACAGAGTTAAAGTATTCTCTTCCATTGTCAGTGTGGAGGGTATGTATGTTGGAGTAGAATTGGGTTCGAACCATAGAGTGAAAGTTTTTAAAGACATTGGGTGTTTCAGATTTGTCTTTTAATAGATATACCCAACATACCCTAGTATGATCGTCAATAAAGGTTATAAACCACTTAGCACCATTAATGTTTGTCACTCGGCTAGCTCCCCATAAGTCACTGTGAATTAATGAAAAAGGTTTAGATTGGGTATATGGTTTCAAAGGGTATGGCACTCGAGTATGTTTGGATAACTCACAAATTTCACATTTCAAAAAATTTATTTTTTTATTTCTAAATAGCAGCGGAAGAAGCTTTTTTAGATACAAGAGGTTTGGATGTCCTAACCTACGGTGCCATAGCATAATGTCATCTTCTT
Organism: Gossypium australe; assembly: GCA_005393395.2. Taxonomy (NCBI): domain Eukaryota; kingdom Viridiplantae; phylum Streptophyta; class Magnoliopsida; order Malvales; family Malvaceae; genus Gossypium; species Gossypium australe. The sequence continues at coordinate 36,435 of SMMG02000446.1, forward strand.
TTGAAGTAGATAGAGCCAATCCCCTTTTTGTGCTGTTTTCATTCCAAACATATAAGCCATCCTCAACTTTAGCAGTACCAATCATCTTCCCCGATTTCTGTTCCTGTAGTACACAACCAAGGTCAGAAAATTCAGCAAGCATGTTTCCAATTTTTGTGAGCTTACTTATCGAAAGTAAATTACAAGATAAGTTTGGAACATGTACAACATTATCAAGGGAAAAATTTTCTGCTATTTTTACTTTCCCTACTCCAACCACAGGTGAGTACGAACCATCAGCTATTCGGATTCTTGATTTGTTATGACAAGTGGTGTAGGTTTGAAACAAAGAGAAGTTACCTGTCATATGGTCCGAGGCTCCCGAATCTAGTATCCAAGAGGTTTGGTTATTAGATTCAAGAGCGATATTAAGTGCTGTACCTTGAGTAGCTAGAGTCCCATGTCCGGTAGAAGTACTCAGGATCTTATGGAGATGTGCAAGCTGAGTCTTGGTGAGGCGGACATTAAGTACTTCATCTGCATCAGTGGAGGATAGCATGGCAGTTTTCTTCTCTTTCTGTTTTTTATCCGGGTAACCATGCAGCTTAAAACACTTTTCCTTAGTGTGACCAACACGGTGGCAGTGGCTACATACTGGTCTGTCACTTCCAGCACGTGACTTTTGTGTTGGTGGACCTTTGGAAATGAGAGCAGAAACTTCAGTAGGCTGTTTTTCAGTAGAGATCATTGGTTTAGGTTCTCTCATCATGACAAGACGACGTTTTTCTTCTCGTCTTACTTCAGCAAACGCTTCACCAATGGTTGGAAGGGGTGTTCTACCCAAAATTCTGCCTCAAACTTCATCTAATTCATTTCTTAGTCCAGCTAGAAATTCATAGAGTCGTTCTTTGTTAAGATGAGTCATGAACTTAGAATGTTCTAAGCCTTCACCCCAATCTGCCTCGTAGTACATGTCTAACTCTTGCCACAATATTTTCAGATTATTGTAGTAGTGAGTTACCTCTTGAGTCCCTTGTCGAATATCCTTCAGCTTGAGCTTTATCTCAAAAACTTGAGAAGCGTTTCCAAGGTCAGAGTAATTTTCATTAACTGCATCCCACATGTCTTTTGCAGTTTTGAAGAGAAGGTAGGTTCGACTTATGTGGCTTTCCATCGAGTTAATCAACCACGCCATAACGATAGAGTTGTTGAGTTCCCAAGCAGCATAAGTCGGGTCAGTAGTATGTGGTCGTGGGAGGTTTCCATTAATGTACCCTAGCTTACCATGACCGCGGATCACTATGAGGACAGATTGAGACCATTGCAGGAAGGTTTTTCCATCTAGACGATGACTAGTGATCATTAGAGAAGAATTGAGGTCACTTTGATTGATCCCTCGATTGCCATTCTGAGATAATTGTGAGATCTCAGTTTCTGACATGGCTTCATTGAGGTCACTCATGAAAAATCGGAGGAAAGTTTAGGAAGGATTTTTCGAAAAAAAAAGGGATCGAATGAATGATTCCTAAGGCTCCGATACCATGTAAAAAATGGATATTTCAATTCTTCTTATTTTCTCAAAGGATTACACTACATATTTATACACAAAAAAAAAAAGGTTTCCTCTTGAAGACTCTAGGCTAGCAGCACTACTTAGTTCAGACTGGCAGCACTACTGATTTTAGGCTGGCAGCACTACTGGTATGGTGCCTTACAATAAAATATTCATAGGATAATTTTAGTGGACAACTGTAACCTGACAACCTAATATTCTGTTATTAATTTAAGGAATTCTAACAAATATATAAGGCAACCCGTCAGGTTTCCAGCCTATATACTTTAAATCTTTTTTTTTTTGACAGCAATATAATAAACAGCCAGCATATATCAACCAAGCAGGATAATAAGCAGCAATTTTGACAGCAATTAGGACAGAAATTTTGAAAGATTCATCATACGTGGCATTGTTACACCTAGGGAGGATCCATTATATCTTACAACGAGATATAAGCCAACCCGTCAGGTTTCCAGCCTATATACTTTGAATCTTTTTTTTTTGGACAGCAGTATAATAAACAGCCAGCATATATCAACCAAGCAGGATAATAAACAACAATTTGGACAGAAATTTTGAAAGATTCATCATACTTGGCATTGTTACACCTAGGGAGGATCCATTATACCTTACAATGAGATATAAGGCAAACAGAAATTTTGAAAGATTCATCATACTTGGCATTGTTACACCTAGGGAGGATCCATTATACCTTACAATGAGATATAAGGCAACCTGTCAGGTTTCCAGCTTATATACTTTGATTCTTTTTTTTTTTTGGACAGCAACATAATAAACAGCCAGCATATACCAACCAAGCAGGATAATAAACAGCAATTTGGACAGCAATTTGGACAGAAATTTTGAAAGATTCATCATACGTGGCATTGTTACACCTAGGGAGGATCCATTATATCTTACAATGATATATAAGGCAACCCGTCAGGTTTCCAGCCTATATACTTTGAATCTTTTTTTTTGGATAGCAATATAATAAACAACCAGCATATATCAAACAAGCTGGATAATAAACAGTAATTTGGATAGCAATTTTGTAAGATTCATCATACGTGGCATTGTTACACCTAGGGAGGATCCACTATATCTTACAATGAGATATAAGGCAACCCGTCAGGTTTCCAACCTATATACTTTAAATCTTTTATTTTTGGACAGCAATATAATAACAACCAGCATAAACCAACCAAGCAGGATAATAAACAGCAATTTGGACAGAAATTTTGAAAGATTCATCATACGTGGCATTGTTACACCTAGGGAGGATCCATTATATCTTACAATGATATATAAGGTAACCCGTCAGGTTTCCAGCCTATATACTTTGAATCTTTTTTTTTTGGACAGCAATATAATAAACAGCCAGCATATACCAACCAAGCAGGATAATAAACAACAATTCGGACAGCAAATTTTTAAGATTCAAAATACGTGGCATTGTTACACCTAGGGAGGATCCATTATATCTTACAATGAGATATAAAGCAACCCGTCAGGTTCCCAGCCTATATACTTTGAATCTTTTTTTTTCGGACAGCAATATAATAAACAGCCAGCATATATCAACTAAGCAGGATAATAAACAGCAATTTGGACAGAAATTTTGAAAGATTCATCATACGTGGCTTTGTTACACCTAGGGAGGATCCATTATATCTTACAATGATATATAAGGCAACCCGTCAGGTTTCCAGCCTATATACTTTGAATATTTTTTTTTTGGACAACAATATAATAAACAACCAGCATATATCAACCAAGCTGGATAATAAACAGCAATTCGGACAGCAATTTTTTAAGATTCATCATACGTGGCATTGTTACACATAGGGAGGATCCATTATATCTTACAATGAGATATAAGGCAACCCGTCAGGTTTCCAGCTTATATACTTTGAATCTTTTTTGTTTGGACAGCAATATAATAAACAGCCAGCATATATCAACCAAGCTGGATAATAAACAGCAATTTGGACAGCAATTTTTTAAGATTCATCATACGTGGCATTGTTACACCTAAGGAGGATCCACTATATCTTACAATGAGATATAAGGCAACCCGTCAGGTTTCCAGCCTATATACTTTTTATCTTTTTGTTTTGGACAGTAATATAATAAACAGCCAGCATAAACCAACCAAGCAGGATAATAAACAGCAATTTGGACATAAATTTGGACAGAAATTTTGAAAGATTCATCATACGTGGCATTGTTACACCTAGGGAAGATCCATTATATCTTACAATGATATATAAGGCAACCCGTCAGGTTTCCAACCTATATACTTTGAATCTTTTTTTTTTTGGACAGCAATATAATAAACAGCCAGCATATATCAACCAAGCAGGATAATAAGCAGCAATTTTGACAGCAATTAGGACAGAAATTTTGAAAGATTCATCATACGTGGCATTGTTACACCTAGGGAGGATCCACTATATCTTACAATTAGATATAAGGCAACCCGTCAGGTTTCCAGCCTATATACTTTTTATCTTTTTGTTTTGGACAGCAATATAATAAACAGCCAACATAAACCAACCAAGCAGGATAATAAACAGCAATTTGGACATAAATTTGGTAAGAAATTTTGAAAGATTCATCATACGTGGCATTGTTACACCTAGGGAGATCCATTATATCTTACAATGATATATAAGGCAACCCGTCAGGTTTCCAACCTAAATACTTTGAATCTTTTTTTTTTGGACAGCAATATAATAAACAGCCAGCATATATCAACAAGCAGGATAATAAACAGCAATTTGGACAGAAATTTTGAAAAATTCATCATACGTGGCATTGTTACACCTAGGGAGGATCCATTATATCTTATAACGATATATAAGGCAACCCATCGGGTTTCCAGCCTATATACTTTGATTCTTTTTTTTTAGACAGCAATATAATAAACACCCAGCATGAAACAACCAAACAGGATAATAAATAGCAATTTTGACAGAAATTTTGTAAGATTCATCATACGTGGCATTGTTACACTTAGGGAGGATCCATTATATCTTACAATGAGATATAAGGCAACCCGTCAGGTTTCCAGTCAATATACTTTGAATCTTTTTTTTTTTTGGACAGCAATATAATAAACAACCAGCATATAACAACCAAGCAGGATAATAAACAGCAATTCGGATAGCAAATTTTTAAGATTCAAAATACGTGGCATTGTTACACCTAGGGAGGATCCATTATATCTTACAATGAGATATAAGGCAACCCGTCAGGTTCCCAGCCTATATACTTTGAATCTTTTTTTTCGGACAGCAATATAATAAACAGCCAGCATATACCAACTAAGCAATATAATAAACAGCCAACATATATCAACCAAGCAGGATAAGAAACAACAATTTGGACAGAAATTTTGAAAGATTCATCATACCTGGCATTGTTACACCTAGGGAGGATCCATTATATCTTACAATGAGATATAAGGCAACCCGTCAGGTTTCCAGCTTATATACTTCGATTCTTTTTTTTTTTGGATAGCAATATAATAAACAGCCAGCATATACCAACCAAGCAGGATAACAAACAGCAATTTGGACAGCAATTTGGACAAAAATTTTGAAAGATTCATCATACGTGGCATTGTTACACCTAGGGAGGATCCATTATATCTTACAATGATATATAAGGCAACCCGTCAGGTTTCCAGCCTATATACTTTGAATCTTTTTTTTTTTATAGCAATATAATAAACAGCCAGCATATATCAAACAAGCTGGATAATAAACAATAATTTGGACAGCAATTTGTTAAGATTCATCACACGTGGCATTGTTACACCTAGGGAGGATCCACTATATCTTACAATGAGATATAAGGCAACCCGTCAGGTTTCCAACCTATATACTTTGAATCTTTTATTTTTGGACAGCAATATAATAAACAGCCAGCATAAACCAACCAAGCAGGATAATAAACAGCAATTTGGACAGAAATTTTGAAAGATTCATCATACGTGGCATTGTTACACCTAGGGAGGATCCATTATATCTTACAATGATATATAAGGCAACCCGTCAGGTTTCCAGCCTATATACTTTGAATCTTTTTTGTTTGGACAGCAATATAATAAACAGCCAGCATATATCAACCATGCTGGATAATAAACAGCAATTTAGACAGAAATTTTTTAAGATTCATAATACGTGGCATTGTTACGCTTAGGGAGGATCCACTATATCTTACAATGAGATATAAGGTAACCCGTCAGGTTTCCAGCCTATATACTTTAAATCTTTTTTTTTTTGGACAGCAATATAATAAACAGCCAATATATACCAACCAAGTAGGATAATAAACAGTAATTTGGACTTTGAACAGAAATTTTGAAAGATTCATTATACGTGGCATTGTTACACCTAGGGAGGATCAATTATATTTTACAATGATATATAAGGCAACCCGTCAGGTTTCCAGCGTATATACTTTGTATCTTTTGTTTTTTTTTATAGGAATATAATAAACAGCCAGCATATATCAACAAAGGAGGATAATAAACAGCAATTTTGACAGCAATTTTGACAGCAATTGGGAAAGCAATTTTGAAAGATTCATCATACTTGGCATTGTTACACCTAGGGAGGATCCATTATATCTTACAATGATATATAAGGCAACCCGTCAGGTTTCAGCTTATATACTTTAAATCATTTTTTTTGGAACAGCAATATAATAAACAGCCAGCATGTATCAACCAAGCTGGATAATAAACAGCAATTTGGACAGAAATTTTTTAAATTCATCATACGTGGCATTGTTACACCTAGGAGGATCAATTATATCTTACAATTAGATATAAGGCAACCCGTCAGGTTTCCAGCCTATATACTTTGAATCTTTTTTATTTAGACAGCAATATAACAAACAGCAAACATATATCAACCAAGCTGGATAATAAACAGCAATTTGGACAGCAATTTTTTAAGATTCATCATACGTGGTATTGTTACATCTAGGAAGGATCCACTATATCTTACAATGAGATATAAGGCAACACGTCACGTTTCCAGCCTATATACTTTGAATCTTTTTTTTTTTTTGACAGCAATATAATAAACAACCAGCATATACCAACTAAGCAGGATAATAAACAGCAATTTGGACAGCAAATTTTTAAGATTCAAAATATGTGGCATTGTTACACATAGGGAGGATCCATTATATCTTACAATGATATATAAGGCAACCCGTTAGGTTTCCAACCTATATACTTTGAATATTTTTTTTTTGGACAGCAATATAATAAACAGCCAGCATATATCAACCAAGCAGGATAATAAGCAGCAATTTTGAAAGCAATTAGGACAGAAATTTTGAAAGATTCATCATACGTGGCATTGTTACACCTAGGGAGGATCCATTATATCTTACAACGAAATATAAGGCAACCCGTCAGCTTTCCAGCCTAAATACTTTGAATCTTTTTTTTTTTGGACAGCAATATAATAAACAGCCAGCATATATCAACCAAGCAGAATAATAAACAGCAATTCGAACAGCAATTTGGGTAGAAATTTTGAAAGATTCATCATACGTGGCTTTGTTACACCTAGGAAGGATCCATTATATCTTACAATGATATGTAAGGGAACCCGTCAGGTTTCCAGCCAATATACTTTGAATCTTTTTTTTTGGACAGCAATATAATAAACAACCAGCATATGTAAACCAAGCTGGATAATAAACAGCAATTCGGACAGCAATTTTTTAAGACCCATCATACGTGGCATTGTTACACCTAGGGAGGATCCATTATATCTTACAATGAGATATAAGGCAACCCGTCAGGTTCCCAGCCTATATACTTTGAATCTTTTTTTTCGGACAGCAATATAATAAATAGCCAGCATGTATCAACTAAGCAGGGTAATAAACAGCAATTTGGACAGAAATTTTTTAAGATTCATCATACGTGGCATTGTTGCACTTAGGGAGGATCCATTATATCTTAGAATGAGATATAAGGCAACCCGTCAGGTTTCCAGCCTATATACTCTGAATCTTTTTTTTTCTAGACAGCAATATAATAAACAGCCAGCATATAACAACTAAGCAGGATAATAAACAGCAATTCGGACAGCAAATTTTTAAGATTCAAAATACGTGGCATTGTTACACCTAGGAAGGATCATTATATCTTACAATGAGACACAAGGCAACCCGTCAGGTTTCCAGCTTATATACTTTGAATCTTTTTTGTTTGAACAGCAATATAATAAACAGCCAGCATATATCAACCAAGCTGGATAATAAACAACAATTTGGATAGCAATTTTTTAAGATTCATCATACGTGGCATTGTTACACCTAGGGAGGATCCACTATATCTTACAATGAGATATAAGGCAACCCGTCAGGTTTCCAGCCTATTTACTTTGTATCTTTTTTTTTTTGGACAGCAATATAATAAACAGCCAGCATTAACCAACCGAGCAGGATAATAAACAGCAATTTGGACATAAATTTGGACAGAAATTTTGAAAGATTCATCATACGTGGCATTGTTACACCTAGGGAAGATCTATTATATCTTACAATGATATATAAGGCAACCCGTCAGGTTTCCAACCTATATACTTTAAGTCTTTTTTTTTGGGACAGCAATATAATAAACAGCCAGCATATATCAACCAAGCAGGATAATAAGCAGCAATTTTGACAGCAATTAGGACAGAAATTTTGAAAGATTCTTCATACGTGGCATTGTTACACCTAGGGAGAATCCATTATATCTTACAACGAGATATAAGGTAACCCGTCAGGTTTCCAACCTATATACTTTGAATCTTTTTTTTTTTGGACAGCAGTATAATAAACAGCGAGCATATATCAACAAGCAGGATAATAAACAACAATTTGGACAGAAATTTTGAAAGATTCATCATACTTGGCATTGTTACACCTAAGGCGGATCCATTATACCTTACAATGAGATATAAGGCAACCCGTCAGGTTTCTAGCTTATATACTTTGATTTTTTTTTTTTGGTTAGCAATATGATAAACAGCCAGCATATACCAACCAAGCAGGATAATAAACAGCAATTTGGACAGCAATTTGGACAAAAATTTTGAAAGATTCATCATACATGGCATTGTTACACCTAGGGAAGATCCATTATATCTTACAATGATATATAAGGCAACCCGTCAGGTTTCCAACCTATATACTTTGAATCTTTTTTTTTTTTGGACAGCAATATAATAAACAGCCAGCATATATCAACCAAGCAGGATAATAAGCAGCAATTTTGACAGCAATTAGGACAGAAATTTTGAAAGATTCATCATACGTGGCATTGTTACACCTAGGGAGGATCCATATATCTTACAATTAGATATAAGGCAACCCGTCAGGTTTCCAGCCTATATACTTTTATCTTTTTGTTTTGGACAGCAATATAATAAACAGCCAACATAAACCAACCAAGCAGGATAATAAACAGCAATTTGGACATAAATTTGGTAAGAAATTTTGAAAGATTCATCATACGTGGCATTGTTACACCTAGGGAAGATCCATTATATCTTACAATGATATATAAGGCAACCCGTCAGGTTTCCAACCTAAATACTTTGAATCTTTTTTTTTTGGACAGCAATATAATAAACAGCCAGCATATATCAACCAAGCAGGATAATAAACAGCAATTTGGACAGAAATTTTGAAAAATTTATCATACGTGGCATTGTTACACCTAGGGAGGATCCATTATATCTTATAACGATATATAAGGCAACCCATCGGGTTTCCAGCTTATATACTTCTATTCTTTTTTTTTAGACAGCAATATAATAAACACCCAGCATGAAACAACCAAACAGGATAATAAATAGCAATTTTGACAGAAATTTTGTAAGATTCATCATACGTGGCATTGTTACACTTAGGGAGGATCCATTATATCTTACAATGAGATATAAGGCAACCCGTCAGGTTTCCAGTCAATATACTTTGAATCTTTTTTTTTTGGACAGCAATATAATAAACAACCAGCATATAACAACCAAGCAGGATAATAAACAGCAATTCGGATAGCAAATTTTTAAGATTCAAAATACGTGGCATTATTACACCTAGGGAGGATCCATTATATCTTACAATGAGATATAAGGCAACCCGTCAGGTTCCAGCCTATATACTTTGAATCTTTTTTTTCGGACAGCAATAATAAACAGCCAGCATACCAACTAAGCAATATAAACAGCCACATATATCAACCAAGCAGGATAAGAAACAACAATTTGGACAGAAATTTTGAAAGATTCATCATACTGGCATTGTTACACCTAGGGAGGATCCATTATATCTTACAATGAGATATAAGGCAACCCGTCAGGTTTCCAGCTATATACTTCGATTCTTTTTTTTTTTGGACAGCAATATAATAAACAGCCAGCATATACCAACCAAGCAGGATAACAAACAGCAATTTGGACAGCAATTTGGACAAAAATTTTGAAAGATTCATCATACGTGGCATTGTTACACCTAGGGAGGATCCATTATATCTTACAATGATATATAAGGCAACCCGTCAGGTTTCCAGCCTATATACTTTGAATCTTTTTTTTTTATAGCAATATAATAAACAGCCAGCATATATCAAAAAAGCTGGATAATAAAAAATAATTTGGACAGCAATTTGTTAAGATTCATCACACGTGGCATTGTTACACCTAGGGAGGATCCACTATATCTTACAATGAGATATAAGGCAACCCGTCAGGTTTCCAACCTATATACTTTGAATCTTTTATTTTTGGACAGCAATATAATAAACAGCCAGCATAAACCAACCAAGCAGGATAATAAACAGCAATTTGGACAGAAATTTTGAAAGATTCATCATACGTGGCATTGTTACACCTAGGGAGGATCCATTATATCTTACAATGATATATAAGGCAACCCGTCAGGTTTCCAGCCTATATACTTTGAATCTTTTTTGTTTGGACAGCAATATAAAACAGCTAGCATATATCAACCATGCTGGATAATAAACAGCAATTTAGACAGAAATTTTTAAGATTCATAATACGTGGCATTGTTACGCTTAGGGAGGATCCACTATATCTTACAATGAGATATAAGGTAACCCGTCAGGTTTCCAGCCTATATACTTTAAATCTTTTTTTTTTTGGACAGCAATATAATAAACAGCCAATATATACCAACCAAGTAGGATAATAAACAGTAATTTGGACTTTGAACAGAAATTTTGAAAGATTCATTATACGTGGCATTGTTACACCTAGGGAGGATCAATTATATTTTACAATGATATAAGGCAACCCGTCAGGTTTCCAGCCTATATACATTGTATCTTTTGTTTTTTTTTATAGGAATATAATAAACAGCCAGCATATATCAACAAATGAGGATAATAAACAGCAATTTTGACAGCAATTTTGACAGCAATTGGGAAAGCAATTTTGAAAGATTCATCATACTTGGCATTGTTACACCTAGGGAGGATCCATTATATCTTACAATGATATATAAGGCAACCCGTCAGGTTTCAGCTTATATACTTTAAATCATTTTTTTTGGAACAGCAATATAATAAACAGCCAGCATGTATCAACCAAGCTGGATAATAAACAGCAATTTGGACAGAAATTTTTAAAATTCATCATACGTGGCATTGTTACACCTAGGGAGGATCATTATATCTTACAATTAGATATAAGGCAACCCGTCAGGTTTCCAGCCTATATACTTTGAATCTTTTTTATTTAGACAGCAATATAACAAACAGCAAACATATATCAACCAAGCTGGATAATAAACAGCAATTTGGACAGCAATTTTTTAAGATTCATCATACGTGGTATTGTTACATCTAGGAAGGATCCACTATATCTTACAATGAGATATAAGGCAACACGTCACGTTTCCAGCCTATATACTTTGAATCTTTTTTTTTTTTGGACAGCAATATAATAAACAGCCAGCATATACCAACTAAGCAGGATAATAAACAGCAATTTGGACAGCAAATTTTTAAGATTCAAAATATGTGGCATTGTTACACATAGGGAGGATCCATTATATCTTACAATGATATATAAGGCAACCCGTTAGGTTTTCAACCTATATACTTTGAATATTTTTTTTTTGGACAGCAATATAATAAACAGCCAGCATATATCAACCAAGCAGGATAATAAGCAGCAATTTTGAAAGCAATTAAGACAGAAATTTTGAAAGATTCATCATACGTGGCATTGTTACACCTAGGGAGGATCCATTATATCTTACAACGAAATATAAGGCAACCCGTCAGCTTTCCAGCCTAAATACTTTGAATCTTTTTTTTTTGGACAGCAATATAATAAACAGCCAGCATATATCAACCAAGCAGAATAATAAACAGCAATTCGAACAGCAATTTGGGTAGAAATTTTGAAAGATTCATCATACGTGGCTTTGTTACACCTAGGAAGGATCCATTATATCTTACAATGATATGTAAGGGAACCCGTCAGGTTTCCAGCCTATACTTTGAATCTTTTTTTTGGACAGCAATATAATAACAACCAGCATATGTAAACCAAGCTGGATAATAAACAGCAATTCGGACAGCAATTTTTTAAGACCCATCATACGTGGCATTGTTACACCTAGGGAGGATCCATTATATCTTACAATGAGATATAAGGCAACCCGTCAGGTTCCCAGCCTATATACTTTGAATCTTTTTTTTCGGACAGCAATATAATAAATAGCCAGCATGTATCAACTAAGCAGGGTAATAAACAGCAATTTGGACAGAAATTTTTTAAGATTCATCATACGTGGCATTGTTACACTTAGGGAGGATCCATTATATCTTAGAATGAGATATAAGGCAACCCGTCAGGTTTCCAGCCTATATACTCTGAATCTTTTTTTTTTCTAGACAGCAATATAATAAACAGCCAGCATATAACAACTAAGCAGGATAATAAACAGCAATTCGGACAGCAAATTTTTAAGATTCAAAATACGTGGCATTGTTACACCTAGGAAGGATCTATTATATCTTACAATGAGACACAAGGCAACCCGTCAGGTTTCCAGCTTATATACTTTGAATCTTTTTTGTTTGAACAGCAATATAATAAACAGCCAGCATATATCAACCAAGCTGGATAATAAACAACAATTTGGATAGCAATTTTTTAAGATTCATCATACGTGGCATTGTTACACCTAGGGAGGATCCACTATATCTTACAATGAGATATAAGGCAACCCGTCAGGTTTCCAGCCTATTTACTTTGTATCTTTTTTTTTTTGGACAGCAATATAATAAACAGCCAGCATTAACCCGAGCAGGATAATAAACAGCAATTTGGATATAAATTTGGACAGAAATTTTAAGATTCATCATACGTGGCATTGTTACACCTAGGGAAGATATTATATCTTACAATGATATATAACGCAACCCGTCAGGTTTCCCACCTATATACTTTAATCTTTTTTTTTGGGACAGCAATAAATAAACAGCCAATATCAACCAAGCAGGATAATAAGCAACAATTTGACAGCAATTAGGACAGAAATTTTGAAAGATTCATCATACGTGGCATTGTTACACCTAGGGAGAATCCATTATCTTACAACGAGATATAAGGTAACCCGTCAGGTTTCCACCTATATACTTTGAATCTTTTTTTTTTTGGACAGCATATAATAAACAGCAGCATATATCAACAAGCAGGATAATAAACAACAATTTGGACAGAAATTTTGAAAATTCATCATACTTGGCATTGTTACACCTAGGCGGATCCATTATACCTTACAATGAGATATAAGGCAACCCGTCAGGTTTCCAGCTATACTTTGATTTTTTTTTTTTGGACAGCAATATGATAAACAGCCAGCATATACCAACCAAGCAGGATAATAAACAGCAATTTGGACAAAAATTTTGAAAGATTCATCATACGTGGCATTGTTACACCTAGGGAGGATCCATTATATCTTACAATATATAAGGCAACCCGTCAGGTTTCCAGCCTATATACTTTGAATCTTTTTTTTTGGATAGCATATAATAAACAGCCAGCATATATCAAACAAGCTGATAATAAACAGTAATTTGGATACAATTTTTAAGATTCATCATAAGTGGCATTGTTACACCTAGGGAGGATCCACTATATCTTACAATGAGATATAGGCAACCCGTCAGGTTTCCAACCTATATACTTTAAATCTTTTTTTTGGACAGCAATATAATAAACAGCCAGCATAAACCAACCAAGCAGGATAATAAACAGCAATTTGGACAGCAATTTGGACAGAAATTTTGAAAGATTCATCATACGTGCCATTGTTACACCTAGGGAGAATCCATTATATCTTACAATGATATATAAGGCAACCCGTCAGGTTTCCAGCCTATATACTTTGAATCTTTTTTTTGGACAGCAATATAATAAAAACAGCCAGCATATACCAACCAAGCAGGATAAACAACAATTCAGACAAAATTTTTAAGATTCATCATACGTGGCATTGTTACACCTAGGGAGGATCCATTATATCTTACAATATATATAAGGCAACCCGTCAGGTTCCCAGCCTATATACTTTGAATCTTTTTTTGATAGCAATATAATAAACAGCCAGCATATATCAACTAAGCAGGATAATAAACAGCAATTTGGACAGAAATTTGAAAGATCATACGTGATTGTTACACTAGGAGGATCCATTATATCTTACAAGATATATAAGGCAACCCGTCAGGTTTCCAGCCTATACTTTTGAATTTTTTTTTTGGACAACAAAATAATAAACAGCCAGATATATCAACCAAGCTGGATAATAAACAGCAATTCGGAAGCAATTTTTTAAGATTCATCATACGTGGCATTGTTACACCTAGGGAGGATCCATTATATCTTACAATGAATATAAGGCAACCCGTCAGGTTCCAGCCTATATACTTTGAATCTTTTTTTCGGAAGCAATATAATAAACACCAGCATATATCAACAAGCAGGATAATAAACAACAATTTGGACAGAAATTTTGAAAGATTCATCATACGTGACTTGTTACACGTAGGGAGGATCCATTATATCTTACAATGATATATAAGGCAACCCGTCAGGTTTCCAGCCTATATACTTTGGATTTTTTTTGGACAACATATATAATAAACAACCAGCATATATCAACCAAGCTGGATAATAAACAGCAATTTGGACAGCAATTTTTTAAGATTCATCATACGTGGCATTGTTACACCTAGGGAGGATCCATTATATCTTACAATGAGATATAAGGCAACCCGTCAGGTTTCCAGCTATATACTTTGAATCTTTTTTGTTTGGACAGCAATATAATAAACAGCCAACATATATCAACCAAGCAGGATAATAAATAGCAATTTGGACAGCAATTTTTAAGATTCATCATACGTGGCATTGTTACACTAGGAGAATCCACTATATCTTACAATGAGATATAAGGCAACCCGTCAGGTTTCCAGCTATACTTTGTATCTTTTTGTTTGGACAGCAATATAATAAACAGCCAGCATAACCAACCAAGCAGGATAATAAACAGCAATTTGGACATAAATTTGGACAGAAATTTTGAAAGATTCATCATACGTGGCATTGTTACACCTAGGGAAGATCCATTATATTTTACAATGAGATATAAGGCAACCCGTCAGGATTCCAACCTATACTTTGATCTTTTTTTTTTTGGACAGCATATAATAAACAGCCAGCATATATCAACCAAGCAGGATAATAAGCAGCAATTTGACAGCAATTAGGACAAAAATTTTGAAAGATTTTCATACGTGGCATTGTTACACCTAGGGAGGATCCATATATCTTACAACGAGATAAGGCAACCCAGGTTTCCAGCCTAAATAATTTGAATTTTTTTTTTTGACAGCAATATAATAAACAGCCAGCATATATCAACCAAGCAGAATAATAAACAGCAATTCGGACAGCAATTTGGATAGAAATTTTGAAAGATTCATCATACGTGGCTTTGTTACACCTAGGAAGGATTTATTATATCTTACAATGATATGTAAAGGAACCCGTCAGGTTTCCAGCCAATATACTTTGAATCTTTTTTTTTTGGACAGCAATATAATAAACAGCCAGCATATGTCAACCAAGCCGGATAATAAACAGCAATTCGGACAGCAATTTTTTAAGACCCATCATACGTGGCATTGTTACACCTAAGGAGGATCCATTATATCTTACAATAAGATATAAGGTAACCCGTCAGGTTTCCAGCCTATATACTTTGAATCTTTTTTGTTTGGACAGCAATATAATAAACAGCCAGCATATATCAACCAAGCAGGATAATAAACAGCAATTTGGACAGAAATTTTGAAAAATTCATCATACGTGGCATTGTTACACCTAGGGAGGATCCATTATAGGTAACCCGTCAGGTTTCCAGCCTATATACTTTGAATCTTTTTGTTTGGACAGCATATAATAAACAGCCAGCATATAACCAAGCAGGATAATAAACAGCAATTTGGACAGAAATTTTGAAAAATTCATCATACGTGGCATTGTTACACCTAGGGAGGATCCATTATATCTTATAACGATATAAGGCAACCCATCAGGTTTCCAGCCTATATACTTTGATTCTTTTTTTTAGACAGCAATATAATAAACACCCAGCATATAACAAAACAGGATAATAAATAGCAATTTGACAGAAATTTTGTAAGATTCATCATACGTGGCATTGTTACACCTAGGGAGGATCCATTATATCTTACAATGAGATATAAGGCAACCCGTCAGGTTTCCAGTATATACTTTGAATCTTTTTTTTTGGACAGCAATATAATAAACAACCAGCATATACCAACCAAGCAGGATAATAAACAGCAATTGAATCTTTTTTTTCGGACAGCAATATAATAAACCGCCAGCATATACCAACTAAGCAATATAATAAACAGCCAACATATATCAACCAAGCAGGATAATAAACAACAATTTGGACAGAAATTTTTGAAAGATTCATCATACCTGGCATTTACACCTAGGGAGGATCCATTATATTACAATGAGATATAAGGCAACCCGTCAGGTTTCCAGCTTATATACTTCGATTCTTTTTTTTTTTGGACAGCAATATAATAAACAGCCAGCATATACCAACCAAGCAGGATAACAAACAGCAATTTGGACAGCAATTTGGACAAAAATTTTGAAAGATTCATCATACGTGGCATTGTTACACCTAGGGAGGATCCATTATATCTTACAATGATATATAAGGCAACCCGTCAGGTTTCCAGCCTATACTTTGAATCTTTTTTTTTTGATAGCAATATAATAAACAGCCAGCATATATCAAACAAGTGGATAATAAACAATAATTTGGACAGCAATTGTTAAGATTCATCACACGTGGCATTGTTACACCTAGGGAGGATCCACTATATCTTACAATGAGATATAAGGCAACCCGTCAGGTTTCCAACCTATATACTTTGAATCTTTTATTTTTGAACAGCAATATAATAAACAGCCAGCATAAAACCAACCAAGCAGGATAATAAACAGCAATTTGGACAGAAATTTTGAAAGATTCATCATACGTGGCATTGTTACACCTAGGGAGGATCCATTATATCTTACAATGATATATAAGGCAACCCGTCAGGTTTCCAGCCTATATACTTTGAATCTTTTTTGTTTGGACAGCAATATAATAAACAGCCAGCATATATCAACCATGCTGGATAATAAACAGCAATTTAGAAAGAAATTTTTTAAGATTCATAATACGTGGTATTGTTACGCCTAGGGAGGATCCACTATACTTTAAATCTTTTTTTTTTTTGGAAAGTAATATAATAAACAGCCAACATATACCAACCAAGTAGGATAATAAACAGTAATTTGGACTTTGAACAGAAATTTTGAAAGATTCATTATACGTGGCATTGTTACACCTAGGGAGGATCAATTATATTTTACAATGATATATAAGGCAACCCGTCAGGTTTCCAGCCTATATACTTTGTATCTTTTGTTTTTTTTTGGATAGGAATATAATAAACAGCCAGCATATATTAACAAAGGAGGATAATAAACAGCAATTTTGACAGCAATTTTAACAGCAATTGGGAAAGCAATTTTGAAAGATTCATCATACTTGGCATTGTTACACCTAGGGAGGATCCATTATATCTTACAATGATATATAAGCAACCCGTCAGGTTTCAGCTTATATACTTTAAATCATTTTTTTGGAACAGCAATATAATAAACAGCCAGCATGTATCAACCAAGCTGGATAATAAACAGCAATTTGGACAGAAATTTTTTAAAATTCATCATACGTGGCATTGTTACACCTAGGAGGATCAATTATATCTTACAATTAGATATAAGGCAACCCGTTAGGTTTCCAGCCTATATACTTTGAATCTTTTTTATTTAGACAGCAATATAACAAACAGCAAACATATAACAACCAAGCTGGATAATAAACAGCAATTTGGACAGCAATTTTTTAAGATTCATCATACGTGGCATTGTTACATCTAGGAAGGATCCACTATATCTTACAATGAGATATAAGGCAACACGTCAGGTTTCCAGCCTATATACTTTGAATCCTTTTTTTTTTTTTTGGACAGCAATATAATAAACAGCCAGCATATACCAACTAAGCAGGATAATAAACAGCAATTTGGACAGCAAATTTTTAAGATTCAAAATATGTGGCATTGTTATACCTAGGGAGGATCCATTATATCTTACAATGATATATAAGGCAACCCGTTAGGTTTCCAACCTATATACTTTGAATATTTTGTTTTTTTTGGACAGCAATATAATAAACAGCAAGCATATATCAAACAAGCAGGATAATAAACAACAATTTTGACGGCAATTGGGACAGAAATTTTGAAAGATTCATAATACTTGGCATTGTTACACCTAGAGAGGATCCATTATATCTTACAATTAGATATAAGGTAACCCGTCAGGTTTCCAGCCTATATACTTTGATTCTTTTTTTTTGGATAGCAATATAATTAATGGCCAGCATGTATCAACCAAGCATGATAATAAACAGCAATTTTTCGAAAGAAATTTTTTAAGTTTCATCATACGTGGTATTGTTACACCTAGGGAGGATCAATTATATCTTACAATGAGATATAAGGCAACCCGTCAGGTTTCCAGCTTATATACTTTAATTCTTTTTTTTTGGATAGGAATATAATAAACAGCCAGCATATACCAACAAAACAGGATAATAAACAGCAATTTGGACAGAAATTTTGAAAGATTCATCATACGTGACATTGTTACACCTAGGGAGGATCCACTATATCTTACAATGAGATATAAGGCAACCCGTCAGGTTTCCAGCCTATTTACTTTGTATCTTTTTTTTTTTTGGACAGCAATATAATAAACAGCCAGCATTAACCAACCGAGCAGGATAATAAACAGCAATTTGGACATAAATTTGGACAGAAATTTTGAAAGATTCATCATACGTCGCATTGTTACACCTAGGGAGGATCAATTATATCTTATAATGATATATAAGGCAACTCGTCAGGTTTTCAGCCAATATACTTTAAATCTTTTTTTTTTTATAACAATATAATAAACAGCCAGCATATATCAAAAAGTTGGATAATAAACAGCAATTTTTTAAGATTCATCATACGTGGCATTGTTACACCTAGGGAGGATCCATTATATCTTACAATGATATATAAGGCAACCCGTCAGGTTTCCAGCCTATATACTTTGAATTTTTTTTTTTGGACAACAATATAATAAGCAGCCACAACCAAGCAGGATAATAAACAACAATTTTGACAGCAATTAGGACAGAAATTTTGAAAGATTCATCATACGTGGCATTGTTACACCTAAGGAGGATCCATTATATCTTACAATGAGATATAAGGCAACCCGTCAGGTTTCCAGCCTATATACTTTGAATTTTATTTTTTTTAGACAGCAGTATAATAAAATGCCAGCATATATCACCCATGCAGGATAATAAACAGCAATTTGGACAAAAATTTTGAAAGATTCATCATACTTGGCATTGTTACACTAGGGAGGATCATTATATTTTACAATGAGATATAAGGCAACCCGTCAGGTTTCCAGCCTATATACTTTAATTCTTTTTTTTTTGGACAGGAATATAATAAACAGCCAGCATATACCAACCAAGCAGGATAATAAACAGCAATTTGGATAGAAATTTTGAAAGATTCATCATACGTGGCATTGTTACACCTAGGGAGGATCCATTATATCTTACAATGAGATATAAGACAACCCGTCAGGTTTCCAGCCTATATACTTTAAATCTTTTTTGTTTGGACAGCAATATAATAAACAGCCAGCATATACCAACCAAGCAGGATAATAAACAGCAATTTGGACAGAAATTTTGAAAGATTCATCATACGTGGCATTGTTACACCTAGGGAGGATCCATTATATCTTACAATGATATATAAGACAACCCGTCAAGTTTCCAGCCTATATACTTTGAATTTTTTTTTTTAGACAATAATATAATAAACAGCCAGCATATATTAACCAAGCAGGATAATAACCAGCAATTTTAACAGCAATTGGGACAGAAATTTTGAAAGATTCATCATACTTGGCATTGTTACACCTAAGGAGGATCCATTATATCTTAAAATGAGATATAAGACAACCCATCTGGTTTCCAGCCTATATACTTTGAATCTTTTTTTTTTTGGATAGTAATATAATAAACAGCCAGCATATATCACCCATGCAGGATAATAAACAGCAATTTGAAAAGAAATTTTAAGATTCATCATACGTGGCATTGTTACACCTAGGGAGGATCCATTATATCTTACAATGAGATATAAGGAAACTCGTCAGGTTTCCAGCCTATATACTTTGAATCTTTTTTTTTATTTTGGACAGTAATATAATAAACAACCAGCATATATCAACCAAGCAGGATAATAAACAGCAATTTGGGCAGAAATTTTTTAAGATTCATCATACGTGGCATTGTTACACCTAAGGAGGATCCATTATATGTACAATGAGATATAAGGCCAACCGGTCAGGTTTCCAACCTATATACTTTGAATCTTTTTTTTTGGACAGCAATATAATAAATAGCCAGAATGTATCAACCAAGCAGGATAATAAACAGCAATTTGGATAGAAATTTTTTAAGATTCATCATACGTGGTATTGTTAAACCTAGGGAAGATCCATTATATCTTACAATGAGATATAAGGCAACCCGTTCTAGCCTATATATTTTGAATCTTTTTTTTTGGACAGAAATATAATAATCAGCTAGCATATATACTAAACAAACAGGATAATAAATAGCAATTTGGACAGCAATTTTTTAAGATTCATCATACGTGGCATTGTTACACCTAGGGAGGATCCATTATATCTTACAATGAGAGATAAGTCAACCCGCTAGGTTTCCAGCTTATTTACTTTGAATTTTTTTTTTTGGACAGCAATATAATAAACAGCCAGCATATATCATCAAAGCAGGATAATAAACAGCAATTTGGACAGTAATTTTTTAAAATTCATCATACGTGGCATTGTTACACCGAGGGAGGATCCATTATATCGTACAATGAGATATAAGACAACCGTCAGGTTTCCAGCCTATATACTTTGAATCTTTTTTTTTTGGACAGCAATATAATAAACAGCCAGCATATGTCAACTAAGCAGGATAATAAACAGATATTTGGGGACAGAAATTTTTTAAGATTCATCATACGTGACATTGTTACACCTAGGGAGGATCCATTATATCTTACAATGAGATATAAGGCAACCCGTCAGGTTTCCAGCCCATATACTTTATATCTTTTTTTTTGGAAGCAATATAATAAACAGCCAGCATATATACCAACCAAGCAGGATAATAAACAGTAATTTGGACAGAAATTTTTTAAGATTCATAATACGTGGCATTGTTATACCAAGGGAGGATCTATTATATTACAATGAGATATAAGGAAACCCGTCAGGTGTAACACCCCGTACCCGGTACCGTCGCCGGAGTTGGGCAAGAGGCATTACTAGACCTGACTACAAATTTAAAACATGAAAATCTTAAAGCTGTCAAACTGCGTTGTGCCGACTAATTTGGCTATAACTCGAGTTACAAAATTCAAAATTCAGTTCCGTAAATTTTCCTTGAAAGTAGACTCATATATCTATTCACCATAATTTTTCTAGAATTTTTCATGTGGCCAATTAGTACAGTTTATTCATCAAAGTTACCCTTATTACACTGCTGGACAGTTCTGACCTGTCCTTATAAAACTGCAGTTATCTCATTTCACAATTTTCATATACTGTTCTAGTTTATACCAACGAAAAATAGACTCAATAAGGGTTCTTCACATATATCCCATGCTTCCTAATTATTTTTGTACAATTTTTGACAATTTTTCCAAAACAGAACAGTGACTCACGAATGCATTCAGAGTAGGTCTCACTAAAACTGAATTATCTCATAACTTATAAGTCTTTTGCCTACTCTGTTTCTTTCATGTAAAAAAACACAATAAGGTTTAACTCCATGTCTCATTCACCTTTTAATTCAATATACCCTATTTTGGTGATTTTTCTAACTCATATCACTGCTGTTACTACAAGTTGTTTTGTCACAATTTATGAAGGACTAGCTTCTTACCAAACTTACCTACATTCCTAATTCAAGGATTCATTCCGCATATATAAACATTTCCTTAACAAAATGATTAAACTTTGATTTAGAAAGCATAAACCTTACCATCAAGAACCAACATACACATTAACGACACTACAACATACTTAATTAGAAATTTAGCCATATTCGCATGGCCATTCTTTTAGGGTTTACATGTGAACCGTAAAACTTCCTCAAACAATCCAAGCCTATCCTATACATGCCTTCGTTCAAAACCAACCCAAAATGAAGGAGTACCCAAAAAAGATAGGTTGATAGTGTGAGCGACTTTCCAACGACCCCGATGAGCTTGTGGCTTGCTCCTAATCTATAAAACAGAGGAAACATCTTAAACGAGTAAGCTTACTAGCTTAGTAAGTCCCAACACATTTAAACTAAAACATTTAATTATTTATGAAGATAAAACAGTCCACATATGGCATTCTACGTAAACAACTAAGTAGATAGTTTACACAAGGCCAAATATTAATAATTCGAAACCTACTTTCATAGCAGTTATACATGCAAATCAATTGTCCCATAATAGCATGTTCTAAGCTCGACTTCTGTCAAATTGTATTCATCAATAACCATTTGGCACAAGTAATATTTGACATAACATACCTCACATACTTACCCGAACCATATTCGTGACAATTTAGTTCTAAATTGTCTTGACAAGGATTAAACTCCTCTTAGGTAAATCTCATCACCGGCATCAAGCCTGCTAGGCGTAAAAGCCTGAAAAGTAACACCGGCGCAAGGCCTGCTAGGCGTAAAGCCCGATAAGTAACACCGGCACGAGGCCTGCTAGGCGTAAAGCCCGAAAAGTAACACCGGCACGAGGCCTGCTAGGCGTAAAAGCCCGATAAATAACACCGGCACGAGGCCTGCTAGGCATAAAAGCCCGAATGTCAAAATATCTTTACATGCTTTTCACATTTTCACTATACATATCAAATCATATACCTTTATTACCATTGCATTTAATAAATTTGAAATCGATCAAAACCATCACTATTACAATCGGCCAACTCATGGATTTATACCAAGCTTATACAATTTATACCATTCACTAGATATGTAAAGAGTCTTTAGATATAAGGTAGCTCAAAAACTTACTTATTCACCTTGCATTTGCCAAAATAATTTCCATCACATTCTCAACTTAAATCATCAACCAATATGTCCATATACATTCGGCCATGATATAATTAGACATTAGCATTCATAAATTTTTAATAGTCAAGATAACCATAAGTAACTCTTTGACATGATTTAACTAAGGGACTTACCTTAGAAGTCGATAGGTTCGAGATCTCCAACTATTCGTTTAGTTTAGCTTTTCCTCGCTCCAATTTCTTCTCCTTTTGTTCTTGATCTAATTCGGTTCAATTAAACCAATTTAACCACATTTTCATTCACTTTAATAAGCAAAATCATATAGTATATAATTTATCGATTAATCCCCCAACATATGTAACATTTAAAACTTATTAATTCCATGCTTTCGGCATTGCAAATAGAATATTTCCAACATGTGTATTATGCATGTCCGCGTACGAGCAATAATTATGACTTATACATTTCAATCAATGTCATTCAAATTCGAACATTGCTCAAGTCTTACATCATTATCAACTCATGCACATACATCACATTTATTCAATCCAAAACATGAACATATATAATCGGCTATCACCCACTACCTTTCTCAAGTATATTAAAAGAATATTATTAATCATATTGGTAATAATTTGTTTAATGTACTTTAACACAAGACTCACCTTCTTATCCATGGCTGTAATTTAACTTTATATCTTTATATATATAATGTATAACCAAATAGAATAGCTAAATTTTCATTTTCTCTTATGTCCGAATTCGCCAATTTAGTGTACTCATACATCTTTTTCAACACGAGAAGTAACAAGCTAACTAACCACACTTTATTTATCCATTTTTTCCAGCCGAATATTAGCTTGCTTAAACCCTTCCATTATTTGCTTAAAGAAATTTACCCTTCCTACTTAATCACCCAAAGGTTATAAGCAAGTATGACTATTCATCCATGTCTAATCACCATACAATATAAGTATAGCCGACCATTAACACAAAGGAAAAGGATTCACCATAGATGGTCTCACATTCGGCCGAATATAAGGGCATTCCCATGCCTAAATTTAAACCATTTTCTTACAAACATCAAGCTTTCTCTCCCTCTCATGTTATCAAAGTTTATTAACAACCTAAACCACCATTCCCCACCCATGGCCGAATTTCATCAAGCCTAGCATCATCAACTTCTATTTGTCTCCCAAAAGAAAAGTGATCAAACAAAATCAACTCATTCAAAGATAACTTATTAAGTTAAAGCTCACTCTTACCTTGCCTAGCACATGCAATGGCCGAATGAAGGGGATGAAGTTTTCTTCCTCCTTTCTTTGAAGATAAGAATCGGTGAGGAAGATGATTAAAGAAAGAGAAATCAAATTCCTTCTCTTTTTTTTTCTTTTGTTTATTAAACTATTACATATATTAGCATGCTTGAAATATAATAGTGTTTTAATTATGATATTTTTAAGACAATGAATCAAGTAATGCATGCTTTGCCGTCCACTTTTTAATTATGGGGGATTTGACATGCAAATCCCCATGTTTAATGGGCAATTCACTTAGCTCCCTTGTATTAATGCCCACTATTTTGGTCCATCTTGCAATTTAGACCTTTTTAACAAATTAAACACTCGATTATCTAAAATTATCCACGAAATTTTTTTCACATTCATAAAAACACATAGCAAACACAAAACATAATATTATAATATCCCACAGGCTCGGATCCGTGGTCCCGAAACCACCGTTCCGATTAGGGTCAAAATTGGTCTGTTACAGCTCTCCCCCCCTTTAAGGATTTTCGTCCCCGAAAATCTTACCGTTAAAAAGGTTCGGATATTGTTGCTTTATTGACTCTTCAGGCTCCCACGTAGCCTCTTCAGCTCCGTGACGATTCCATAGAATCTTTACTAATGGAATTCTTTTATTTCTTAACTCCTTGGTCTCCCGAGCCAGGATACGGATCGGTTCCTCATCATAGGTCAAGTCAGATCGAATTTCAATCTCTGACGGGGTGATTACATGAGACGGATCCGATCTGTATTTACGAAGCATCGAAACATGAAATACATTGTGTATCTTTTCTAACTCGGAGGGCAATCTTAATCTATAAGCGACCGGTCCAATACGTTCAATCACTTCGTACGGTCCGATAAATCTCGGGCTTAACTTGCCTTTCTGACCGAATCGGAGTATTTTCTTCCACGGAGAAACTTTTAAGAACACCCGATCTCCGACCTGAAATTCAATGTCCTTACGTTTTAAATCGGCATAGGACTTTTGACGATCCGAAGCAGCTTTCAAATTACTCCGAATAACGACCACCTTCTGTTCTGTTTCTTTAATCCAATCAACCCCGTGTATCTTGTTCTCACTGAGCTCAGTCCAATACAATGGTGTGCGACATTTTCGACCATATAAGGCTTCATAAGGTGCCATTTTTATGCTAGATTGAAAGCTATTATTGTAAGCAAACTCAATCAGGGGTAGGTATCGTTCCCACGTACCTTCAAACTCGAGAACGCAACATCTCAACATGTCCTCAAGTGTCAAAATAGTTCGCTCAGACTGACCGTCTGTTTGCGGATGAAAGGCTGTACTAAAATGTAGTTTAGTACCTAATGCCTCTTGCAACTTCTTCCAGAATCGCGAGGTAAATCTTGGGTCTCTATCGGAAACAATGGAACTCGGTACACCGTGCAATCTTACAATCTGCGACACATACAATTCGGCGAGTTTGTCAAGTGAATAGTCGGTACGTACCGGCACAAAATGAGCTGACTTAGTCAATCTATCAACGATAACCCAAACGGCATCTTTCTTACTCGGTGTCATAGGAAGACCGGACACAAAATCCATAGTAATTCTATCCCATTTCCATTCGGGTATCATAATCGGCTGGAGTAATCCGGAAGGTACCTGACGCTCAGCTTTCACTTGTTGACAGATTAAGCACTTGGAGACAAACTCAGATATGTCCCGTTTCATGCCGGGCCACCAATAAAACTGCTTCAAATCGTTATACATTTTTGTGCTACCCGGGTGTATCGACATTCGGCCATTATGGGCCTCACTCAGAATCATCTGTATCAAATCTGAGTTCATTGGAACACACAATCGATTTTTATACTTCAAACAGTCATTTGCATCTATCTGGAAGTCTGATTCTGTAGCGTTCTCACACTGAACCCGAATAGCTACTAACTTTTCGTCAACCTTCTGTGCCTCGCAAATTTGCTGAATAAACATCGGTCTTGTTTGTAGCTCGGCTATGATCGAACCATCCTCAGACATCGTCATCCGTGTGTTTAATGCACGCAGAGCAAATAATGATTTTCGACTCAACGCATCCGCCACCACATTAGCCTTCCCCGGATGGTAGTCAATCACTAATTCGTAGTCTTTCAGCAATTCTAACCATCGGCGTTGTCTCAAATTTAGATCTTTCTGAGTCATTAAATATTTCAGACTTTTGTGATCTGAATAAACATGACATTTTTCGCCGAATAAATAGTGACGCCAAATTTTTAATGCAAACACAATGGCTGCTAGCTCCAGATCGTGAGTTGGATAATTCTTTTCATGTGGCTTCAATTGTCTTGAAGCGTAGGCTATGACCTTGCCTTCTTGCATTAGAACACAACCCAACCCACTGAAAGATGCATCACTAAAAATAGTAAATTCTTTACCCGACTCAGGCTGAGTCAATACTGGAGCCTCGGTTAAAAGGGCTTTCAACTGCTCGAAACTCCTCTGGCATTTTTCTGACCACTCATATTTGACATCCTTCTGTAGTAGTCTCGTCAAAGGTGCAGCTATCACTGAAAAACCTTTTACAAATCGTCTATAATATCCCGCGAGGCCTAGGAAGCTTCGGATTTCAGAAACATTCTTTGGTGGTTTCCACTCGAGTATGGCTGCTATTTTGTTTGGATCCACTCGAATTCCTGACACCGAAACCACATGACCCAAGAAGCTGACTTCGTTCAACCAAAACTCACACTTGCTGAATTTTGCATATAAACGATGATCTCTCAAGGTTTGTAGTACTTCTCTCAAGTGCTCAACGTGTTCCGCTTCACTTTTGGAGTAGACCAATATATCATCGATAAACACTACTACAAACCGATCCAAAAACCGTCGGAAGACCCGGTTCATTAGATCCATAAAAACGGCAGGTGCATTGGTAAGCCCAAAAGGCATAACCAAAAACTCATAGTGCCCGTACCTCGTTCGAAATGCCGTCTTGGGCACATCGGAATCTCTGACTCGTAATTGGTAATAGCCCGATCTCAAATCTATTTTCGAAAACACTGAAGCTCCCTTCAACTGATCAAATAAATCATCAATCCGAGGTAACGGGTATTTATTCTTTATGGTCACCTTATTTAGTTGCCGGTAGTCGATACACATTCGCATTGTCCCATCTTTCTTTTTCACAAACAAGACTGGTGCTCCCCACGGAGAAAAACTCGGTCGTGCGAAACCCGTCTCTGTCAATTCTTGCAACTGCGCTTTTAATTCTTTTAATTCAGTAGGCGCCATTTGGTACGGAGCTATCGAAATTGGGGTCGCATCCGGCACTAATTCAATGCCGAACTCAATCTCTCGTACTGGGGGTAAGCCCGGTAGTTCTTCAGGAAACAC
Organism: Gossypium australe; assembly: GCA_005393395.2. Taxonomy (NCBI): domain Eukaryota; kingdom Viridiplantae; phylum Streptophyta; class Magnoliopsida; order Malvales; family Malvaceae; genus Gossypium; species Gossypium australe. The sequence goes on from SMMG02000446.1 coordinate 64,522, forward strand.
ATCGGTGTATTCACATACAACTGGTACCGATTTCATTAGTTTCTCGGACATTTTATTATCCAGCACATAAGCCAAATAGGCCTCACACCCTTTTCTCACATACTTTTGGGCTACCATTGAGGATATTACTGTAGGCGACTCACTTACATCACCGGATTTTATTCTGATTGTCTCACCGTTTAGACATTTCAAATTAATAAGCTTTCTTTTGCAATCCACCACTGCCTCGTGTGAAGTTAACCAATCCATACCCAAGATTATATCAAATTCGTCGAAGGGCAACAACATCAAATCAGCTGGAAAGCAATAATCTCGAACCATCAACGGGCAACCCCTACACACTTTATTAACAAGCACACATCTACCCAAAGGGTTGGACACACGAATTACGAACTCGGTAGACTCAACTAGCAGAGTCTTACCAAATTTTAAAGTTTCACACACATAAGAATGAGTCGAACCAGGATCAATTAGTGCAATCACAGTAGTATCAAAAAGAGTGAAAGTACCAGTAATAACGTCGGGGGAGGAAGCATCCTCTCTAGCTCGCGCAGCATATGCTCTCGCCGGAGCCCTAGCCTCGGATCGATCTGTAGTGTTCTTCGTTCCTTTCTGGCTACCACCTACATTGCCTGAATGTCTGGGTGGTCTACCTCGCATTGGCACGTTGTTCGGTGTAGTGTTCCGATCTGCATTCTGCTCAGCTAACTTCGGACACTCTCTGATAAAATGATCTGACGATCCACATTTATAGCAAGTCCGATCATGGAATCTACAACTCCCTGAGTGCCATTTCCCACAGTGCTTACATTCAACTCTAGTCTGTGGAATGTTACCAACACTGGCTATCGAGGTAGCTCGGGAGCTCATAGGAGGTCGGTCCCGTCTAGGCGGATCTGTAATAGTTCTCTGTCGGCTGTAGTCATCTCTAGGCTTCTTGCTCGTGGAATGAAAGACTTTGCCCGAAGACCTCTTTCGGATATCTCTGGCTTCGGTATCAGCCTTCCTCTTCTCCTTCCCGAGCTCTTCAGCTTTGCAAGCTCTCTCAACTAAAGTTACAAATTCTTGGATTTCAAGAACGCCAACAAACATCTTTATGTCTTCATTTAGGCCGTCTTCGAATCTTTTACACATAATGGCTTCAGTAGAGACACACTCTCTAGCATAACGGCTGAGCCTGACAAATTTTCTTTCATACTCCGTTACAGTCATTCGTCCTTGTTTCAGCTCAAGGAACTCTTTTCGCTTTTGATCAATAAATCTCTGGCTAATATACTTCTTGCGGAATTCGGTTTGGAAGAAATCCCATGTCACTTTTTCTTTCGGAACCACTGATACTAGTGTATTCCACCAGTGATATGCAGTGTCCCGCAATAAGGATATAGTACACTTCAAGCATTCATCCGGAGTACAAGACAGCTCACCAAGTACCCGAATAGTGTTATCGAGCCACATTTCGGCTCTCTCAGCATCATCATCGTCATTGGCTTTAAATTCTTCGGCCCCATATTTTCGAATTTTGTCAACTGGGGGCCTACTAGATCTCATTGGATCTATCACTGGGGGAGCTAGAGGATCCGGAGTTGGATTATTCGGGGGTGGAGGTTGGGGTATATTCGGGTTATTCTGAATAAATTGGGCAAACCAATCGTTCATCATTCGATAAAAGGCTTGCTTTGTCTCTCCTTCGTGGCTACCCGAAACAGGTCGAGAGTCTATCGGCGCTGATCCATGGGTACGGTCAGGCGCCACGCTCTCCACATCATCAGCCACAGCTCTTTCTGGTTCGGAATCCATTTACTATACAAACAAAAATTCAGGTTGTCAGAAGTCACCACACTATCAACAGATAACCACAGGCATGTATAGCTAGACTCACACGCGCCACGGTAGTCCTAGAATCGACTAAACCGTAAGCTCTGATACCAATCAAATGTAACACCCCGTACCCGGTACCGTCGCCGGAGTTGGGCAAGAGGCATTACTAGACCTGACTACAAATTTAAAACATGAAAATCTTAAAGCTGTCAAACTGCGTTGTGCCGACTAATTTGGCTATAACTCGAGTTACAAAATTCAAAATTCAGTTCCGTAAATTTTCCTTGAAAGTAGACTCATATATCTATTCACCATAATTTTTCTAGAATTTTTCATGTGGCCAATTAGTACAGTTTATTCATCAAAGTTACCCTTATTACACTGCTGGACAGTTCTGACCTGTCCTTATAAAACTGCAGTTATCTCATTTCACAATTTTCATATACTGTTCTAGTTTATACCAACGAAAAATAGACTCAATAAGGGTTCTTCACATATATCCCATGCTTCCTAATTATTTTTGTACAATTTTTGACAATTTTTCCAAAACAGAACAGTGACTCACGAATGCATTCAGAGTAGGTCTCACTAAAACTGAATTATCTCATAACTTATAAGTCTTTTGCCTACTCTGTTTCTTTCATGTAAAAAAAAATAGACACAATAAGGTTTAACTCCATGTCTCATTCACCTTTTAATTCAATATACCCTATTTATGGTGATTTTTCTAACTCATATCACTGCTGTTACTACAAGTTGTTTTGTCACAATTTATGAAGGACTAGCTTCTTACCAAACTTACCTACATTCCTAATTCAAGGATTCATTCCGCATATATAAACATTTCCTTAACAAAATGATTAAACTTTGATTTAGAAAGCATAAACCTTACCATCAAGAACCAACATACACATTAACGACACTACAACATACTTAATTAGAAATTTAGCCATATTCGCATGGCCATTCTTTTAGGGTTTACATGTGAACCGTAAAACTTCCTCAAACAATCCAAGCCTATCCTATACATGCCTTCGTTCAAAACCAACCCAAAATGAAGGAGTACCCAAAAAAGATAGGTTGATAGTGTGAGCGACTTTCCAACGACCCCGATGAGCTTGTGGCTTGCTCCTAATCTATAAAACAGAGGAAACATCTTAAACGAGTAAGCTTACTAGCTTAGTAAGTCCCAACACATTTAAACTAAAACATTTAATTATTTATGAAGATAAAACAGTCCACATATGGCATTCTACGTAAACAACTAAGTAGATAGTTTACACAAGGCCAAATATTAATAATTCAAAACCTACTTTCATAGCAGTTATACATGCAAATCAATTGTCCCATAATAGCATGTTCTAAGCTCGACTTCTCAAATTGTATTCATCAATAACCATTTGGCACAAGTAATATTTGACATAACATACCTCACATACTTACCCGAACCATATTCGTGACAATTTAGTTCTAAATTGTCTTGACAAGGATTAAACTCCTCTTAGGTAAATCTCATCACCGGCATCAAGCCTGCTAGGCGTAAAAGCCTGAAAAGTAACACCGGCGCAAGGCCTGCTAGGCGTAAAGCCCGATAAGTAACACCGGCACGAGGCCTGCTAGGCGTAAAGCCCGAAAAGTAACACCGGCACGAGGCCTGCTAGGCGTAAAAGCCCGATAAATAACACCGGCACGAGGCCTGCTAGGCATAAAAGCCCGAATGTCAAAATATCTTTACATGCTTTTCACATTTTCACTATACATATCAAATCATATACCTTTATTACCATTGCATTTAATAAATTTGAAATCGATCAAAACCATCACTATTACAATCGGCCAACTCATGGATTTATACCAAGCTTATACAATTTATACCATTCACTAGATATGTAAAGAGTCTTTAGATATAAGGTAGCTCAAAAACTTACTTATTCACCTTGCATTTGCCAAAATAATTTCCATCACATTCTCAACTTAAATCATCAACCAATATGTCCATATACATTCGGCCATGATATAATTAGACATTAGCATTCATAAATTTTTAATAGTCAAGATAACCATAAGTAACTCTTTGACATGATTTAACTAAGGGACTTACCTTAGAAGTCGATAGGTTCGAGATCTCCAACTATTCGTTTAGTTTAGCTTTTCCTCGCTCCAATTTCTTCTCCTTTTGTTCTTGATCTAATTCGGTTCAATTAAACCAATTTAACCACATTTTCATTCACTTTAATAAGCAAAATCATATAGTATATAATTTATCGATTAATCCCCCAACATATGTAACATTTAAAACTTATTAATTCCATGCTTTCGGCATTGCAAATAGAATATTTCCAACATGTGTATTATGCATGTCCGCGTACGAGCAATAATTATGACTTATACATTTCAATCAATGTCATTCAAATTCGAACATTGCTCAAGTCTTATATCATTATCAACTCATGCACATACATCACATTTATTCAATCCAAAACATGAACATATATAATCGGCTATCACCCACTACCTTTCTCAAGTATATTAAAAGAATATTATTAATCATATTGGTAATAATTTGTTTAATGTACTTTAACACAAGACTCACCTTCTTATCCATGGCTGTAATTTAACTTTATATCTTTATATATATAATGTATAACCAAATAGAATAGCTAAATTTTCATTTTCTCTTATGTCCGAATTCGCCAATTTAGTGTACTCATACATCTTTTTCAACACGAGACCAAGTAACAAGCTAACTAACCACACTTTATTTATCCATTTTTCCAGCCGAATATTAGCTTGCTTAAACCCTTCCATTATTTGCTTAAAGAAATTTACCCTTCCTACTTAATCACCCAAAGGTTATAAGCAAGTATGACTATTCATCCATGTCTAATCACCATACAATATAAGTATAGCCGACCATTAACACAAAGGAAAAGGATTCACCATAGATGGTCTCACATTCGGCCGAATATAAGGGCATTCCCATGCCTAAATTTAAACCATTTTCTTACAAACATCAAGCTTTCTCTCCCTCTCATGTTATCAAAGTTTATTAACAACCTAAACCACCATTCCCCACCCATGGCCGAATTTCATCAAGCCTAGCATCATCAACTTCTATTTGTCTCCCAAAAGAAAAGTGATCAAACAAAATCAACTCATTCAAAGATAACTTATTAAGTTAAAGCTCACTCTTACCTTGCCTAGCACATGCAATGGCCGAATGAAGGGGATGAAGTTTTCTTCTTCCTTTCTTTGAAGATAAGAATCGGTGAGGAAGATGATTAAAGAAAGAGAAATCAAATTCCTTCTCTTTTTTTTTTCTTTTGTTTATTAAACTATTACATATATTAGCATGCTTGAAATATAATAGTGTTTTAATTATGATATTTTTAAGACAATGAATCAAGTAATGCATGCTTTGCCGTCCACTTTTTAATTATGGGGGATTTGACATGCAAATCCCCATGTTTAATGGGCAATTCACTTAGCTCCCTTGTATTAATGCCCACTATTTTGGTCCATCTTGCAATTTAGACCTTTTTAACAAATTAAACACTCGATTATCTAAAATTATCCACGAAATTTTTTTCACATTCATAAAAACACACATAGCAAACACAAAACATAATATTATAATATCCCACAGGCTCGGATCCGTGGTCCCGAAACCACCGTTCCGATTAGGGTCAAAATTGGTCTGTTACATCAGGTTTCCAGCCTATATAATTTGAATCTTTTTTTTTTTAGACAGCAATATAATAAACAGCATATATACCAGTTCAAACAATATAATAAACAGCAATTTGGACAAAATCATCATGATAACTGTTATTGATCAGAATTTTGAACTAAAACGTACCTTAATAATTTCAAGAAGCTGGTCTACTCCACACTCTCCCCAAGAAACAGAAGCTGCAGTCAGAAAAATAGTATTTGTTATGTAATTTAAAGGGAAAATGAATATAAATAAGCCAAAATAATTAGCAACGAAACATGTACCTGCCCAAGCAGTATTTCAACCAAAACACAGCCAGCAGACCAGATGTCAATGGCTGTGGTGTAATTATTTGCACCAAATTTTAATACAGGTGGTCGTTATTACCTACAACAGATGTAAGATTATAAGAGTAGCACGAAATATTAATTTCGTTGAACCAAATATAAAAACTTTATCAATATCTCTACCAAATATTAATTCAAAGATTAAATGGCAGCTTCAGTTGAACCAACAGTTGCACGAGTAGTAGGAAGCAGTAACATTTTTTATCTGTCAATATGGTTTAAAATTTTTAAAAAAAGAAGAAGAGACCAAATAAGAATCAAATCTCATTCTCATTAAATAATATAATGACGAACTCATACTTGTTTCTAATAAAAAAACCAAAGCAGTTGGAAGCATCTCCGGTACCTATGTAAAACAATGTCACAAAGTTGCACCAACTTCAAACAATATACAATATCCACAAGGCAGCAATCACCTGAACAATCGTAATGCCATTCGGATATAACTTTCAAATACAAAATAACATAATTCGTAGCTCTCGTATCAATAAAAACTGATCAACACATAACAATTCAAGAAAAAAAGTAAGAACATACATGGAGGAACTTCTTAAGATCTCTTCCAGAAGCAGTATCCCACAATTCAGTAAAACCCAGGTTAGTCTCAAAGTGACTCAAATCATATCTGCGATTTAAATCCAATGTTACATGATATATAACAATAATATCAGGGTTTACGAAATTACAACCATGTTTCAACCATAGCAATCCAAAGTTCTCTAGGCTAAACAGGTTGAATATAAAGCAGTTACCAGAATCGTCTAGTCATTAGCTATATGAACTTAGTCCGATGGAAGTATTCTGAGACGATTTGATCGCAGCCAATCTGCTACAAATCAGGTACAGAGCTACAAATAACAATTACATACAATAACTCTCAGTAAAAGAAAAAACTTTTGAGATGATATGAACAACAATTAAATAAAATAATTTAGTAAAATAAGACTCTAGTATAGATCAATCATTAAAGACATTTTAATCGTCAGAAGCAAATAAAATAAAAGAAAATATATGGCTTGAAATAAAGAAAAAATAGAAGCATAGAATCTTAAAGACATTTTAATTTATAATATGCTCCTTGTATTCTGTAAAAGACATATTATCTCAGAATAAAGAGTGTTTTGGATAGGGTTGGATAACTCAGGTCGATTGTTGGCAGTGTATTCTTTTGGTTGACAACTATTAAGCGGTAGTTAAAAAAAACTTAGTGCAACTGTCACTGGTTCAGGCAAAGTCTGTAAAAGTTTGTAAAAGCAATTCTTTATATAGTAAAACAATTTGAAAAATATTCAACAAAATTCAAAAGTTCGAACACTAAAAATGCACTCTAGCTTTGCTCCTCAAATCCATACCGGATCCCCCGATCCTGAAATAGAATTAGAAAAATCGTTTCAAAAATAAATAAATAAAAAATACTGGAAATCATATTATATTATTCTGAGAATATAACATAAATGGAAGAGATCAGATTAAGCAACCATAAATATTCAGCTATAGACTTTCTGGTGGATTCGTTGAGGTTGAATTTGATCAAATTGTTGATGAGAGACATGGCTACTGCAGAGTGTGTTTGGAGAGAAAGAAAGTTCAAGAGAAAAACAAATTGAGAGAGAAAATCAATGGATAAAATCCAAATATAAAATTGTAGAATGAGTTATAGACTAGAGGTTGCTTATCCACTATTGATTTGGTAGACAATTCATGATGTGAATATTTATTAATAAAAAATACCATCCACACAAGAGACCTGATATTCATTTTAATTATAAACTCCATAAGAAAATTATAAAATTAAAAGAATTAAAAATGTTTATGGGTGTGATGATACTTAATAAAATATAATTTGTTGCATTTTAAATTTAATAAAATTAATCTATCTTCCCCCACTTATAAGAAGAATAAAAAAAAGGTCTAGCTTTTGTCATTTTGTTTGTAGTTGTATGACCCCACCTTTTACCAGCTCCAGTTACAGTTGCTTTAATAGAAAGCAACGATGATGAGACAAAGTTTCTCGACAATAAAACAATGGAAGTTAAATTCCGATCGGTCTAGCTCCGGACAGTTAGGAACGACGGCTAAAAGAACAGAAAAAAATCAAAGACTTGGTTTATTTTCAGCCATTTAGGAAGAAATTAACGAATAACGATTGTGTTAAGTCATGCCCAAAAAAGAAAAAGGAAAAGAAGAGTTACATATACAAGATTTATTAAAAAAAAAAAGAACCGGATTGACCTTAATAACAACACAAAGTAATGTAACATATAAACTAGGTGTAAAACATAATTCAGGCAAATATTACAAGAACCGGATTGACCTTAATAACAACACAAAGTAAAATAAAATAAGTAAACAAACCTTGCAAAGATAATGCATCAGCGTCATCTTGCTTGTTGAAACACGTATCTGTGAGCTTTAGAAGACTGTCCAACTTAAATCCAATAGCAGAACATGTATGATTGTAAATGATTTAAATTTTCATATTAAAGGAATGTACAATAGTTAAAAAAATTTCACCAACTCAAATCTGAGTAGTTGATCAGCACTGAACGCATAAAAAAACTGACACTGCACTTGGAACAGTAGCTTTGGCAAGAAACAAAAAGCAACACTGGAACTGGTAGCATAACAAGTGAAAGTATGATGATGCCAGCATCATGTAAAAGTTCAAAATAAAGGACATAAACGTGTAAACTGGTTATTAAAGGACATAAATGCAGAACCCAATTAAAGTTCTAGCTATTGGCAAGAATGTATAAATTATTGGACCAGTGATGCAATCTTTCTTTGATTAAGATTTAAACTTTAGAAACAACAAACACACCAAAACTCTAAGTCGCCCAACCACTTCAAAAATTAAGACACAAACAACGAACAAATAAGAGAAGTTCAGAAGAAAAGCACATTTAACTTTTCTTCTGACATCCAAATAACATTTGGCGTTCTTCTAAAGAAGAGAAAGTTAGCACATGGGGTTATAAAGTAAGCCCTAGCAACATCTGATAGCAACCATTAGAAATGATAAGTATACTTCCAAGGCAGCATACTATGCCCTGGGACTACACAGACCAACAAGTCTTAAGGTTTATGATGCGGGAATGCTGTAAAAAAATGTAACTTAACCTCACCTGAAACAGTGCATGTAACACCAAAGTAAGTATTATTCAAATACATAAGACTGGACAAACATCAAAGTACATTACACTTTTGATTTAGCTCTTTACTCTACACAATGTAAAAAGTTTACAAAATATTATTATAATGATGCTTTTATTTTGATTTTTTATATTTTTATATAAAAATAATTTAAAATATTATATCTATAGTTATTATATTTAAGTTATTTGCATGTATTATTGTCTATACTGCATAACCTTCAAACTCTAAAAGCATGATAAAAGCAAAATCAAGGAAATTGTAGTATTCCACCCCATCCATTTAATCTGAAAAGCCTGTCACTGAATAAGAGCCCTTCCTCTCCAAATGAACCAACTTATAAATTGCTTTGTCGATGCAAATGCTTTTATCTTTAACATCAAATATTTTATAAAAAGCTAGTTACCTCGCCTCTTTCTCTTCCATCAGTACCTTCCAAATCCATAGCAATTGTGAAAGGCTCTATATCAACGCAATGTGCAATCCAAATACCCTTGGTAGTTTGACTCCTACAATGAAATTAGATTAGTTTAGAAATCTATCATATAAAAACACATTGCAGCAGTAAGAAGCTTAGTTCTTACATTTCTAACTCTTCTACTGTCAACTCATCATTTCGATAAACCTCAAAATGACATCCAAGCTCTCCCACATACTACAAAATTATAGGTAAACTCTGAGGATATTCAACATGATGAAGAAACAACATTTCAAGTATTGAAAATTCTGTAATGTAAATTCTATTATTCATTTCGTAAGGTGATGATAAAAACGAACAGTAGACCTTCTTAACAGGAGAAAGACAAGTATCAAGCATGGACGGTCCCACATTGGTGTGGTCAAATATAATCTATTCCCTAATACTGTCTGTTTCTCAACATTTTTTCTTACATAAGAAAAAGGGAAGATAGTCTTTTTTTTATTGCAATTGTAGCAATCTCTTACCAGAGACTTTGCACTTGCTGTTGAGTACTGAATTTCATTGGTCAAGACCATCAAATTGGACCTCCATTATAAAGGATGCCGAATTCAAATCACACACATCATGGGTAACTTTCAACCCAACACATCATTTTTCTGGTTGATAATCACAAACAATATTTGCCTTCAATTGACAATTAGCCATAACGAAATTACAACGTTTCTATGAATCAGTACCAAACAAACCAACGAAAACCCTATTAAATTTGACTAAATTTTACTCTAACTATGTTTTCTTTTTGACTAAAAAAGAGAGAAAAAGAGTTAAAAACAACTTAGAACAGGCTAAATAAGGAAGATTAAAGAAAGAAAACCCTAGTTGAACTTTATATGCCTTTGCCTAATCAAGACGCGGGCATGGTGAATAGACTTGGCCATACCAGTCTTGAACACAAGTGTTTGCAAGCGGCGTTCAAGGAAGTTCTCGACAGTCAAAGCCAAGACATAATCAAGCTTGTTCTGGCTCTCATCCAAAAGTCCATACCAGTTCATCCTACGAAGAAGAGCTTCACCTTCAAAAATACGACGAGGGTTCTTCTCATCAAGGGTGAGAAGGTCCCTAGCAGCATTACGGATACAGCTCAAAGCATACTGGACCCTCCACAACTCCCTCTTACATCGGAGCCCATACTCTCCTACAAGCATCAACTCGGCATCTAATTGTTCTTTCTCATATGGCTTGGCTTCTTAAAGGTCTTCCCATCTACAACCACACATAAATTTCACCAACAAAACTGAGATTCCACTAACATCAATGAGCCTGAAGCAATTAAACAACATAATCTTGTCTTTGTTTATCAAATAATGCTCAAATTTGAATAAATCAACTGGTAACAAATAGATCACAATGGAAAATTCAAACTACAAATACAGAAATATTCGAAATTAAATATAATTTCTAAGATCCTAAACTAAATTAAATTTAAAAAAAAAACCATAAAAGGTATTATAGGAGACGCATATAGATGTCCGATTACCCATTTGTGAGAACCAAAAAATAGCTAAAATCAGAAGAACAAAAATCATCATAGTAAAATACAATACAAACTTAGATGAAAATACAAATAGGCAAAACAAAACACTAGAATACAGAATGGGTTAACTTACAGTTGCGGTAGAAACTGACGTGAACCATGGCGTCGTTAAAGTTGTGTAGATTTAAAGTTGGAGGAAAAGGGGAAGATGCCGAAGTACGGAAAGAGAAATGAACTGGAGAGTTGAAATATGTAAATTTTAGAACAGATGGACGAAGAAATTTGGGGATTTTGGTTTGGGGATTTTGAGAGGGAAATTTTGGGGACTTAAGAAATTCAGGTTTTGGGGGAAAAAATTTCGGGGAAACGATAAGAGGGATACTAAAGTTAGAAATTTTGTGGCGTTTTATTAAACAAACGCCAGTATAGTTTATTTTTGGGGCTTTTTTTATAAACGCCACTATAGCTCTATATACATAATTTCTATTTAATATGTTTTTCTTCTAAAATTTGTATCTTGAGATTATTATTTTTTTGAATATTTATTTTTATTATATTTTGAGTATTGAATTTTTTAATTAAAACATTAAATATTAAAATTTTAAGTTTTAAGTTTAAATTTTTAAATTTTTTATTATTAAATTTTAAAAATTTAATTACCATTATCAACTCTTTTCGAATTCCTTTTTTCTTTCTTTTTACATCAACATTATTCTTTTAAGTATGGCCTGCATTTAATTATATATACACCTAAATTTTGATATAGATACATCTCAGAATTATATATGAATTTTGGTTTAATGTGTAATTCTAGATGTGAAATTTCTAATTGTGGTTTAAATATATAGTTTGAAACTCTAATTTTGATTTCATACACATTATTTTAAAATACAAATACATCAATATATTTTATATTGAATAAATATAAATTTTTATGTATGCAATATATAAATAAAAAACGATGTTAATTATATCAATAATTGTGTTAATATTTTAAATTTCGTCTCCAATTTTACCTTCTTTGAACCGCTTATCTTGGAGGAGATCGCTACTAGAATGACCGGATCTAAAAACATTTAACAAATAAAATTTCATTTTCCTTTTTGATCTTACAGATACAATAAATTATTAGAGCCCCCAAATTAGAAATCAAGCTTTTTAGGGTTACCCATTTCATTTCTCACCATCTAAGAATCAACATGAGAAAGGGAAAAATAATAAAGACACTATTAATCTAAACCCTAAACCCCTGTCATCTATCCCAAACCCTAATCATAAACCATAAAACCTTAACCCCTAACCCTTAACATATGAACCACAAACCCTTAACTATTCACCTTTAAATCCATTGACCCTAACTTTTAACCCATGAAACCCAAACACATCCCCCTTACCTTAAACTTCAAATCATAAAACCATAATCCCTAAACATTAAAATAGTAACTCCTAAACCTTACACCCTAAACTATATATGCTAAAACCATAAACCCAAAACTATAATGATAATTAATTTAATATTTTCAAATTAATATATCTTTTACGATTATATAATAAATTATTTAATATATAAATTTAAAAAATCCAAAAAATGGCTAAAGAAACGGTCAGACTTTTAGCGGCGTTTTTTCAGAAGCGCCGCTAAAGGTCTGACTTTTAGCGGCGTTTGAGCAATAAACGCCACTATATATCATTTTTAGCGGCTTTTTTTAAATAAACGCCGCTATTACTCATTTTTTAGCGGCAGTTTCGTTCAAACGCCGCTAATGTATAATATTTGTGGCGTTTTACTTTAAAACGCTATATATGCTAAACATTAAAATAGTAACTCCCAAACCTTATACCCTAACTAATATGCTAAACCATAAACTCAAAACTATAATGATAATTAATTTAATATTTTAAATTAATATATCTCTTTTACGATTATAAGAAATTATTTAACATAAATTTAAAAACAATCAGTCATATATTCAAAAAAAAACTTTAAAATTATTTGCGGCGTTTTTTCAAAAGCGCCGCTAATTCTCAGACTTGTAGCGGCGTTTTTCCAAAAGCACCGCTAATGCTCAGACTTTTAGCGGCGTTTTTCCAAAAGCGCCGCTAATGCTCAGACTTTTAGCGGCGTTTTTCAAAAGCCCCGCTAATGCTCAACTTTTAGCGGCATTTTTTTAAAAGCGCCGCTAATGCTCAGACTTTTAGCGGCATTGTTTCAAAAGCGCCGCTAATGCTCAGACTTTAGCGGTGATTTTCAAAAGCGCGCTAATGCTCAGACTTTTAGCGCGTTTTTCCAGAAGCGCCGCTAATGCTTCGACTTTTAGCGGCGTTTTACGAATAAGCGCCGCTAAAAGTCTTTTTTAGCAGCTTTTTTTAAATAACGCCGCTATTTCTCATTTTTTGCGGCGTTTTCCTTCAAATGCCGCTAATGTATAATATTTGCGGCGTTTTCTTTAAAACGCCACTAAAAAACGCCGCTAAAAGTCTGTTTTACTGTAGTGGAATGGCATTCGTAATGGTTAAAATAAAATGTTAGTTCGATAATCTATGAAAAAATGAAAATGAAGCTGTTTCATGAAACCAATAAGAGATTAAGTTTATATATATACATTTATAAAATGCAGTACTCATCAAACAATACTTTGTAAACCATACATGTTTAATCTTCAAGTAGTAAATAGTAATGATTGAAAATTGATAAATATATCAGTATATGGTAACTATAGTGGCTGGAATATCTGTACTCATTGTGTAAATCGAAAGAAAATATATGGCTTGAAATAAAGAAAAAATAGAAGCATAGAATCTTAAAAACATATTAATTTAAACTGAAAAAATCTTGAAAAAATATATCATTGAATTATTGAAATGGACCATATTAATTTAAACTGAATATCAAAAAGGTCAGATATGTAACAGCAAATCACCGAACTCTATGTTTCATAGAAGCATCACCAACTCTTATATCACTCAACTCATAAGCTAACCAACTTTCTGCATAACCCATTTGCTTGGAAGCCTGCCATGATATAACCCATATGTACAAGTAAACCATTGCAAAATATTTCCAGGATTCGATAAAATGGAGCTTTCTTTAGACACAACAATGTTGTCATCTTTCCATGGGTTAAGACTCAAAGTAACAAAATCTGTAAAAACATAAGTCTATCTCGATCCCAAGAGAGCGATAATACTCAGATCCAGTTTTGACAGAATTCTCAATACTTTTAGTTACTTTCCATGCACTAAAAATCCCCACAACCACAAATTGATACCAAAAAAAAAAGAAAAGATTATTAAGATCCAAACATCAATTTAAACAGAAAAGAACAATTTTTGTGCATGCACCATGAGTAACTAACCAAGTTCAGTTCCATACTACCTTTTTCTGAAGAGGAAATGGTCATGCGCTGCCTGGGTTGTGTGAATACCAGTGTAGCAGTAGTACCCGATGTTTCACCTGCAGAAAAAAAATCAATAAGGGCGGAGAACACCACTGTCATCTAAATGTACAGAAGAACAATTAGAGAATAAAATAATTGGAAAACAAATTCCATGACTCAACTCTAAAATTCCTTGTCGGTTGAATTGGCTATTAGGGATTAGAAAATGGGGAGTCGGCCAAAGAGGAAAGAGAAGAAAGGCAATGGCTGTTAACTCAAATGGAATGCATAAAATACTTGTCAAGCTCAATTGGTTGACTTGATGATGGCATTTCTATGTTCAATGTGCTACTGGTCTGCTAATGGTATAGTTAAAGCAAAAGCTTAGTTAAGTGTTGGGTCAAAGACATTAAATTATTAAAGCATAAATGGTTTTCTGGACAACGGCATTTGTATGATTTACATGTCAAAACAGTTAATAAACAGCCAGCATATAACCAACCAAGCAGGATAATAAACAACAATTTAGACAACAATTTGGACAGAAATTTTTAAGAGTCATCATACGTGGCATTGTTACACCTAGGGAGGATCCATTATCTTAGAATGAGAGATAAGGCAACCCGTCAGGTTTCCAGCCTATATACTTTGAATCTTTTTTTTTTGGACAGCAATATAATAAACAGCCAGCATATATACCAACCAAGCAGGATAATAAACAGCAATTTGGACAGCAATTTGGACACAATTTTTTAAGATTCATCATACGTGGCATTGTTACACATAGGGAGGATCCAGTATATCTTACAATGAGATAAAAGGCAACCCGCCAGGTTTCCAGCCTATATACTTTGAATCTTGTTTTTTGGACAGCAATATAATAAACAGCCAGCATATATACCAACCAAGCAGGATAATAAACAGCAATTTGGACAGCAATTTCTTAAGATTCATCATACGTGGCATTGTTACACCTAGGGAGGATCCATTATATCTTACAATGAGATATAAGGCAACCCGTCAGGTTTCCAGCCTATATACTTGATTTTTTTTTTTTGAGAGCATATAATAAACAGCATATATACCAGTTCAAACAATATATAAACAACAATTGGACAAAATCATCATGATAACTGTTATTGATCAGAATTTTGAACTAAAACGTACTTTAATAATTTCAAGAAGCTGGTCTACTCCACTCTCCCCAAGAAACAGAGGGTGCGGTCAGAAAAATAGTATTTGTTAAGTAATTTAAAGGGAAAATGAATATAAATAAGCCAAAATAATTGGCATCGAAACATGTACCTGCCCAAGCAGTATTTCAACCAAAACACAGCCAGCAGACCAGATGTCAATGGCTGTGGTGTAATTATTTGCACCAAATTTTAATTCAAGTGGTCATTATTACCTACAACAGATGTAAGATTATAAGAGTAGCACGAAAATTAATTTCGTTGAACCAAATATAATGACTTTATCAATATCTCTACCAAATATTAATTCGAAGATTAAATGGCAGCTTCAGTTGAACCAACAGTTGCAGAAGGAGTAGGAAGCAGTAACACTTTTTATCTGTCAATATGTTAAAAAAAAAAAAGAAGAGACCAAATAAGAATCAAATCTCATTCTCATTAAATAATA